>APFE031522220.1:13183-53596 GCA_000404065.3 Pinus taeda | reverse complement strand
ATTCACGTTTCCCCGTTTCCAAAATTTGGAGAGGTTGCGTTTCGTATCGCTTCCCGTTTTGGAAACTCGTTTCCGTTTCCCCATTTCGTGCAACTTAGGGGGAAAGACTGAAGGGAAACAATATGCTTGGCCAACTATTTGACAAAAGATTTTGGTCCAAGGCAGAAGAGATTGTGCTATTTAGTGAGCCTCTTGTTAGAGTTTTGCGGATGGTGGATAGTGATAAACCTTCCATGGGTTTTGTTTATGAGGCCATGGATCAAGCCAAGAAACAAATAAAGGCAACATATGGGGACAAAAGACAAAAAGTACCTTCCTCTATGGAGAATCATTGATGAAATATGGAACAAACAACTCCATAGACCTTTACATGCAGCCGACTACTACTTAAATCCAAGGTATGTAATTTTGGATTTCAATGCTCATTGCTATTAAGTTATAAGTTTTAACTTTTAGTTTCGTTGACTTGGTGAATATGTTTTTATTTATTTATTTATTGTTTTCTGAATTTTGAAATGTACCATTACACTACAAATTTTGAGTTTGATGGAGAGGTTTTAGGGGGATTGTATAGATGCATTGAGTGCATGGTTCCAGATTTCAAGACTCAATATCAAATTCATAACAAGCTCTTGAATTTCAGTGAGAGTATTGGTACCTTTGGAATTTCTATGGCTGTAAGAAATAGAGCAAAGAGTCCTCCAAGTAAGAACTGTCAAAATTTGCAAATTCTTATATTAATAATTTACTCATTTTAATTTAAATTTTGCAATTGTTGAGTCCAAGTTTCAACTTTCAAATTCATTTGCTAATACTTTTTTTCCTTCCACCCTTTTTGCAGCCTATTGGTGGCATTAATTTGGTAGTGGATGCCCTCAATTGCAAAAAATTGTAATTCGAATTTTGAGCCAAACATGTAGTGCTTCAGGGTGTGAGTGAAATTGGAGTGTGTTTGAGCATATACACACTAAGAAGAGGAACCATTTGTAGCAAAAGCGGTTGAATGACATAGTTTTTGTTCAATACAACCTTAGGTTGAGGCGCAATTGCTGAATAAAACCCCTGAATCAAACAACATTGCTTGGGTGACTTTGATCCAACATTAGAATGGATTGTGGAGTGTCAAGCATCAACATTTGACAATGAAGACCTATCTTGGTTGGAATTGGACCCACCTCCACAAGATGCAGAGACGGATATATCAGAAGCACCAGTAACAACTTCTGAGCCAGGAGAATCAAGCCATAATCCCATTGCAGACTTGGATGCTTCTCATTCTTCAAACGAGGATGAGGAGGATGACCAAGAATCAAATAATGATTCTAATGATGATTGATGATTTGATCATTGATTTTTTGTGGCTGTAGCTTGTAGTATTGTAGGTTGTAGTATAATACTATGATCTATCATGTTATTTTGGACTATAAAGGCCTTTTAGAGTCTCCTTCTTGATTTTTGTAACATTTTTGGTTCAGTGGTGTTTTGCTCTAAGTGTTATTTTGGTTATATGCACTATTACTTGATATATAAATGAGAAATTTTGCATATTTGTGTATAACTGGTTTGGATTCATGTGGATGCACATGAGTATATCTGTTTTTTCTTTAAAATATGAATATTTTATGTGTTTTTGGTAAACGGGTTTTCTTCTCTGTTTTTTTCCGGTTCTGGTCTGGTTCCGACTGGTACCCGGTCCACAAGGTTTTTCGATTTGATGACCGGTTCGATTCTGATAACATTGGATAAAAGTAAAGTAATATTAAAAAACTGTCTACATGACATTTTTTATTAATTTCTTGATTTTTCCTTAAGAGGCCACTTTTAGGATGAAATTTCCTCTAATGTTCGCGTGATGTGTTTGAGACTCTAACAGAATGGGACTCAAAGTTGCACATGGTGGTTGGCGACAAGAGGTAGAAAGAGATTAGAGGATCAAGTGTTGTGCCATTCAGGATGGATTCAGGTTGGTTGTTGCGAGTTCATGATATATTGTTTGTATTGAAGCTCAAATTTAACATGTTGTCTGTCTTAGTGATCGAGGTGAAGGGGTTTGACATGATTTTCTAGGATGGGAAAACGAAGCTCAGGCCTTAAGGCTCTAACTTTGCTAGAGTTGTCATTGGAGTTAGGAAGCATGGTCTATATCGGTTGACAGGCAAGCCTATAGATCATGAGCAAAAGAAGGTGCAGTTTCTTGAGGCTTAGAGGGATCCAAGTTATAGCGGGAGTTTGTAGGTTCAGAGGGGGAATCCGCAGCTCAAGAAGAGTGCATGGTCATTGAGGAGTAAGGGGACTTCTAAAACTCGGAAGAAGGAACCGTGGCATGGCATGAAGGCCTATCAGGAAAGGAAGAAGCAAGAGGCTTTTGGTGGTAGAGACACTACCGAGACAAGCGTGGTTCATTCTACAGGGTATGTTGCAGTGGTGAATGCCATGAGTTGGCTAGTGTCGCTAGTGAAGATGATGATGAGATACTTTCTAGTGGTGCAATTACCTCCCTCGCTAAGAGGGAGTGTTGATTTGTGTAGCTTGGGAGGTACTCCCACACCCTAGGGTATAAGGTTTGGGAGAATTTTGACCCACATGGGCTTTGAGGGCGAAGTACCTAAGTAGTGGATTTTGCACCCAAAGTTGTGGACGCGAAACTAAGTGGAGTTTTTGATGGTTTGGTAATCGAGGGCATGTGGGGCACACCCTTGAAGGGCTAAGAGGCACCAAAGGCATCAATGTAGTGGCGTTAGATGAATGAAAATAATTTTTGTTCTCATGTTTTATGGAGTTTTAACAAGTTGTTAAGGTCAACTTGGTGTTATTTAGTGACCCTTGGTGGCTAAGAGAAGCCCACCAAGAACTCTATAAAAAAGGAGACAAGTGAACCTCATTCCACACCATCCAAGTGCAACGCATCATCAGAGGAAGACATCTGAGGTAGTCGCAGGCCTATAAGAGCAATTCCAAGTGAAGGAAGGACGAGTTGTTGAGTATCTTTTCTGTGTTTTGGAAGAGGCTGAGTTAGGTGACTGTTGGCCGAGTTGGAGGACAGATTCTGTGCACGTTTTGGTAGTGTAAATTCTCTGTGACAGGCCGAGTTTTATCTTTGAGTATTGCGGGAGGGTTGAGCCTTAATTGATGTTGGACAAAGGTGGTTTATCCTTGGAACAACTATGATAATTGGGTCGAGATACAATGCAGGAGATAAGGTCTTGTAGAGGATGATCTGTGCAAGTGTTTGGAGGATTATTAGGCCAAGTTGGAGCAGTCCTGTAGCCGCTACAGGAAGCCCTAGATAGGGCCGAAAATCTCAGATTACATTGTGCACAGGGCCAGGTATTTGAGGACAAAAGTGTTGGAAAATGTAATTATGTTTGGTCTTCATTAATGTACTTGAGTCACCATGTAATGTACTTGTCAGAAGAAATAAAGAATTTTTTTATTATTATTGTAACAATGACTTATTAAAGCATAGGTTTCATGCTTGGGTCATCATTATATTAGTCAAAGTCCCCATTGTGGACTCCTAGGATTAATATTGAGTTTATAGAGTCATTGTACATTCAAAGAGACCTTTCTTGGGCTTTTGTATCATGTAAAAAGGTTCAGTATTGAGTCAAATATGATTTATGTATCCTCCACATCAAGTTGGACTAAGAGAGATCAAGTCGGCCTAAGGAACCTAATTCGACCCACAAGAAGCTTATAAATACAAGCTAGTTGAAGTCATTTGGAGCATCATCTCTCAAGCTAGTTCGATATCTTAAGAATGGCTGGAGAAGTGTGAAGTCTGTTTCCGAAAAGCCGAAGGAAGTGCGAGTTTAGGGAAGTCTAAGGAGAAGAAGAAAATCAAACTTTTGGTGCCTCTCCCTCTCTATTTTGTGCCCTAGATTGGGAGATCGAAGTCTTCCAAGTTTAGTTGTTGCCTGATGCTGCTGCGTAGTTGAAGTTGTTGGAAGAGGTAGAAGATTTGAGAGATTGACTTGGTGTGGAGGGAAGGTCTGGTCTTGTTCTGGGGTGAAGAGTCTCAAAGAATACTATTGAAAGGAAGAATTATCTTGACTAGGTTTTCCCCTCGAGGGGAGTTTTTCCTTGGCATAGTGCCTATATCTTGTGCCTCTTGTTTTGTGATCATCATACACACATAATATGGTAATTGCTTGATGAAAGATAAGATAATAAATAAGTAAAAGAATCCAACACACTTAGAAGTAATTATCGAGAAAGGAGAATCAAATCCTAATATAACTACTTTGATTTTCCAACATGGTATTAGAGCTAATGTTAGGAAGAGTCGAAGATCACTTTTTTGGCATAGATTCTCCCTCTATGATGATTGGGTATCAACACTGTTGGAAGCTGGATCAAGAAGGTCATCTATTACTTATTCAACAAGGTCAAGAGTCAAGGGTTCTTAGTTGTTCTTATAGGTTCTCTTACTGATGACAATGCATGGATCATTGACAGTGGAGCATCGAGACACATGACAGGTGAAAGTAAACAACTTCATACACTATCAAAGGAGACATCTTCTCATGTAGTGGAATTGGGTGACAACAAAAGCTATGCTGTTAGAGGCCTGGGATCAACATCGTTGAAGCTGGATAATGGATCGAAGTTGCATCTCAACAACATTATATATGTTCCAGGTTTGAAAAAGAATTTTCTTTCTATTTCTTGTTTAGAAGATAAAGGGGAAAGAGTTGCTTTTGTTGATGGAAAAGTATTGGTTTGGGGAAAAGACTCTAGCATTGATAAAGCTAGGGTTATTGGAGTTCGTGAAGGAAGTCTTTATAGGGTCATTACACCACCTTCTCAAGCTTTGGTTCATATGGAAATAAGTCCCACTGAGCTATGGCATTGGAGGTATGGTCATACCTACTCTCAGTCAACTGGTTCATGGTATTCCTAATATGAAGTTAGATAATGAAGGAGTGTGCAAGGGATGCTTGTTGGGAAAACATACAAGAAAGCCATTTCATAATAGTGAAACTAGGTCTAAAGAGATATTATACCTCATCCATTCCGATGTGTGTGAGACCATGTCTGACAAATCACTTGGAGGTCATCTCTATTATGTGACATTTATTGATGACCATTCTAGAAAGACATGACTCTACCTTCTCAAAACAAAAGATGAGGTATTTGATAAGTTCAAGGAGTTTAGGGAATAAGTGGAAACCCTAACTGAAAGAAAGATAAAAACTCTAAGGTCTGACAATGGTGGGGAATATACTTCTAAGGAATTGATTAGGAAGACATCTGCTATATTCTCAAGGAGTATGGAAGAAAGCCACCCAAGGAAAGGTTAGTCATGAAACAGAGGTATGCCTTAAACTATAATACATTGATTTCTTTATATTAAAGGTTTATTCATTTGACAATCTATTACTAACATTGTTATGTCTAGGTATATTGAATCATAATGATTCTTGTTTTGGGTGATTCATCACTTGATAAATCTACCCACCCCACTCATATTCTTCATTGATTTTGTAGAACACTAGATAGGTTCTGGAAAACCCTAGCCTAAGGGTATGCTAATGTGAATGACTGAAACCCTACACTTCTTAGGGTTATTGTGAAAATGCTATTTGAAGTTTTTGTTGATAATGTCATGATTGGGATTTTGGTATGATCAGGAAAACCTAACTTGTTAGGATTGACTTATAAAGTCTAAAACCCGAACCTTTGAAGTATTTGTAATGTTGGGTTTGCTATGTTTCTATATTGAAACCCTAACTCATTAGGGTTTGATGAAATGGGTGAGCAAGACCCTTATAATGTCTTAGAAATGATTTCCTTGGTGTGTGTGTTTGTCCGGTCAAACCCTAGTGTAATCAAGATTATTGTGTCTAACTTTTATTGATCTTTATGAAGTTGGGTTTGACTAACACGTGATATGAAATGCCTATGCATGATGATGAAGTCCTAGAGGTATGAGTTGACTTGTTTGTCGGTGGTCATGAATCCTAGGGTTTGGAACTAAGCCCTAGTCAATGTTTGTTTCTCTAAGATGATAGTATTTGTGAAATTCTAGGGTTTTGGAGTTAAACCTTAGTAGAAGTGAAAATCTCTGATGAATAATGACAATATGATAATTTGAGATTTGTTTAAGATTGTTGAAATCTGGTTTTTAGTTGGGATTGATGTTTTATTGAAAATCTAAGGTTTGCAACTAACCTTAGTGGAAGCACGTCATGTTAATGACTAAGCTGTGATTGGTTTTGATTGATTCTTTTGTATAAAATCTAGGATTTATCCCTAGTGGAAAGTCTAACATATTAATTCTGAAAGTTGTTAGATGCCTTGTAGATCTATACTTGTTTGAATTGTTTCTGGGGTTTGCTATATGTTGTAGTAGGGTATGTTATACCTTTGGAAGAAACATTGAAACCCTAGATGTAATGAAAGTTGTTATCATGTAGTCTAGGGTGTATGACAAAGTCCTTAGCAAGATGTTGAAGTGTATATGTCTCTTGTTTGTAATTAAGTTTGGGTATCTGATATGTATAAAGTTGAAATGCTTCTGTGATTTTGATATGGCTAACTTCATGGTTCTATAGATTTGGTTGTACTTGCTATCTAAATTGTGCAGGTACACAATCTTCAATTTCGTGAAGATGCTTGTTGATAAGCATGATGAGGATGATAATAACTCTGATGAAATGGTTGGAAGCCACGAAAGATTCTCCGATGACGAAAAGAAGAAGTAGAACTCCCTAAGTTAAGAGGGAGTATGGATGAAATCTCCCTAGAATAAGAGTGAGCTTGAATGAAAGGAATCTCCCTAGGATAAGAGGATGGCCAAGAATATTCCTTGTATAGGAATGATTAGATCCTCTCTAGTTAAGAGGGAGTGACATATATGATTCTCTGCTTCATGTGTCATGCACTAGACCAGGACTAATAGTTGTAAGTTTTAGTTAAGGCCATGAGTAGGAGAAGGAAATTGGAGAATGCATTTTGAGGTACTGCTAAAAGAAGGAAAGCAGGATCCGGTTGAAGAATATGTTGCTACATATGAAGTAGGAAGAAAAGTGTATGATTGAGGAATCTTTTGTCAAAGATTCGATTAATAGTCCTACTATGAAAAGTTGAAAAGAGACATCTAGACCCCGAAAGTTTGTATTTGATTATGTACATATGAAGGTATATTATTGATTGGGGTTGTGTTTGTATAGGTGAATCTCTCGAAGGTTTTGATAACATGCTGGTTACCAATCAGTTTGATTGGGAGAGATTGGTTATCCTTGATCTGCTGGATCTAGGAGTGTTGAGGCTTTGTGGAGGACATCTCGCCGACACTTTGTGTTGATGTCTTGAAGTTGGAAACATGGTGTTGGTTATTGAGCTCTGTTTTTGGATATACACTTGGATCTTTGGGTTGGTGGTTAGCAAGTAAGCTTGATGGTACCTAGAGGGGATGAAAGCTTGAGTCCATCTTATTCCCACTTGGATATATTTCCTTGGTTGGGAATCTAGTCCATGGCATTGCGGTGCCTAAATTGTTGAGAGACTAATGGATAGATTGCCCTGGTTAGGAATCTAGTCTGTGGCATTGCGGTGCCTAAATTGTTGAGAGACCAATGGATAGATTTTCTTGGTCAGGAATCTAGTCCATGGCATTGCGGTGCCTGAAGATCTTCATGGTTCATATAGTTTGAGATCTTCCATCGTATTTGTACATTATGAATACCTCCCTAGTTAAGAGGGAGTGTTGGAAAATGTAACTATGTTTGGTCTTCATTAATGTACTTGAGTCATCATGTAATGTACTTGTCAAAATAAATAAAGAAAATGATTTTTATTATTGTAACAATGACTTATTAAAGCATGGGTTTCATGCTTGGGTCATCATTATATTAGTCAAAGTCCCCATTGTGGACTCCTATGATTAATATCGAGTTTATAGAGTTATTGTACATTCAAAGAGACCCTTCTTGGATTTTTGAATCATGTAAAAGGGTTTAGTATTAAGTCAAATATGATTTATGTATCCTCCAAATCAAGTTGGCCTAAGAGAGATCAAGTTGGCATAAAGACCCTAATTCAATCCATAAGAAGCCTATAAATACAAGCTAGTTGAAGTCATTTGGAACATCATCTCTCAAGCTAGTTTGATATCTCAAGAGTAGCTGGAGAAGTGCAAAGTCTGTTTCCGGGAAGTCAAAGGACGTGCGAGTTTGGGGAAGTCTAAGGAGAAGAAGAAGATTGAATTTTTGGTGGCTCTCTCTCTCTGTTTCGTGCCCTAGGTTGGGAGATTGAAGTCTTCCAAGTTTCGTTGTTGCCGGAAGTTGTTGCCTAGTCGAAGTTGCTGGAAGGGGTTGAAGATCTGGGAGACTGATTTAGTGTGGAGGGAAGGTCTGGTCTTGGTCTAGGGTGAAGAGTCTCAAAGAATACTATTGAAAGGAAGAATTATCTTGATTGGGTTTTCCCCTCGAGGGGGATTTTTCCTTGGCATAGTGCCTATAACTTGTGCCTCTTGTTTTGTGATCTTCATACACACATAATATGGTAATTGCTTGATGAAAGATAAGATAATAAAGAAGTAAAAGAAGCCAACATGCTCATAAGTAATCATCAAGAAAGGAGGATCAAACCCTATTATAACTACTTTGATTTTCCAGCAAAAAGAAGTCGCCCTAGAAATATATGGGTTGTCTTTCCATGTTGATGTTTTGGTAAGGGATGGTAGGTCCAGTTTGGACAGTTGAGAAGCAACCTATGCACAGTTTGTTGGAGGGCTGTTAGTGATTTCTTGGAGTGACCTAGTATAGTGGACAAGGGCAAGCTTGTCACTGTTAAGAGGGCAGGTTGTTTGGGCTCTAGTTCATTGATCTCAAGGGTGGAGGATTGATGATAAGAGGCCTGATGTGTTGAGCCCTAATTCATTGAGTTTTAGTGGATAACTTCAGTGATAAGAGGGCAACCTTCAAGCCTTAAGTCCTATCATCTTTGGAGCAATAGAGAGGTAAGAAGTGAGCAATGGTGAAGACCCTGAGAGTTGGTACTCTTGGAGGAGCAGGAGAGCAACTAGTGGGCATATTTTGTTGGGCCAAAGTTTAGTCACTCTTGGAGAAGCAGGAGGGTTGATGGTGGTAGATAGTGGAGTTGGAGATGCACACTTTCTAAGGAGTAGAAGTTGCATGATCAATAAAAGGGAAGATAAAGTACTCCCCAGATGTGTTCAAGGTACGTGGACTGGAAAGGCTTTGGAAGCGCTACATTAGTAAGTAGCTCAAGTGTATTTTGTTCAAGGACATATTGGTACTCATAGTTATTGATACCAAGCCCTGGTTGTTGTCTTGTATCGTCGCTGATTATAAGGGCCATGATCCCTAGTACAGGAGCCATAAGATTGTTGTATTAAAGATTTGTAATATAACAAGTATTTGGTTAAAATTTGTCTTGTGTACTAGTTGATTCATTGTTGTGTATTTCCCACTATGCAAAGTAGAAGTGTTGTGGCATTTGAGTGTGTTTGTGATCGTGATCTTAGACTCAAACTAGATCCTTAAGTGTCGTGGAAAAACCAACAAAGTGAGCCAAACAATGCAAAGGTATGCAATTCATATCCAGATTGTTGACAAGAATATCCTATATGGTGGTGAATAAGGTCTCCATTGATGTCCCATACTTAGGGCACTCATTCTATAAAATAATTGTTTTCACAAACTCAATCATGGAATCACACCCCTCATAAACTTGTTCTTGGATGGGCCGGTCTGTGTTTGCAAACCACAACAAAGAGATGATAGGGGTAAGATCTACCCTCTCCCACTAACCATCATCTAACTTGTATCCTTGACTTTTTTTGAAGAAGCTTGATCTTTCTTTCTCCAAAAAGACCAAATCTTTGAAATAACCATGGACCCAAGAATGGCCTCGACCTCCCTCAACCTTCGAAGCATGATGAATGAGCAGACAAATGACGTATCTACAACATTCAACAATGATGGATGTGTGTACTCTTTATAGATTGTGAAGTCATTGGTATGGTTGTGTACAAAAATTGCGAATATGGCGTGCATCCTCAATAAGACTTCCCATCCATGTCACATTTGGAACAGTAGATTAAAGTGCTAAATTGAAAGAGTGAACAATGCAAGGTGCCCAAAATATTTGTGGATATTGAGCTTCCACAATCATGCCAACAACCTCGCAAATAGGTGCATTATTTATAATAATTTGCACACAAGAATCAACACCTACATCTTTAGTATCTTTAATTAATAACTGACCCATATATTCTTCATCCATGTATTTTCCAAGTGCATCCACTAATTTCAAAAAGATCGGTCCATTCAGGGAAGACACCATGAAATTGATGAATGGATGGCTTGCCACATCTGTCCATCCCTAGAAACAATCCTAACCCCAGATGAGGGCCATGACGATTTGAGAGGCTCTATTATTTTATCCACCTCCTTCTTTGCCTTGAGCAACAATGTGGCTCTAAGCTTCTCTAAACTAGAAGGGATATACCCAGTTGAAGCCCTTTCAATTAGAGCTCGACACATCGCAATAAACAAAGGAGACTGTGCAACATTAAATCAAATGAAGTTGAGATAGAAACAAATCCCAATCATAAGATCAACCTCATCTTGCCTCTCTTGTTGAAATATCTTGTCAATTGGATCAGCTGCCCTCATTTTTGCTGGTTGAACTGCACTCCCAGTCCCAAATTGAAATTTGCTACATGATTTCCTCAAGAAGAAGAGGATCCTCTTTTTTTAGTTTTCCTACTTGCTGCTGCCACCTTCCCTTCCAACATTGTCCTCTCTTTCCATTTGTTTTTGTTTGGATGAACTCACTGCTGGACATGCTCCAACTCCACAAGACTGGCCCAACAAATGGCCCTTAACTTGGTACTCGGTGCTCTTAAATTGAGTATGGAAAATCCACATGTCCAAAGAACATTCTCTCCCCATGTTAACTTAGCCTGGGGTCCTTGATGTATTGTAACATACTTCCACAATGGATGTTATTGTTCTTGAGCCTGCTGTCTTGCTACAGTAATGTTTATTTCAACATTTGAAGTTGCATTTGTAACTCCACTTCCAGCAGATGGAACACTAGCAGACGATAATGAAATTGAAGGAGGGGGGACAACATCAAAAGGGGCATTTCTCCCTTTTCTTTGACCTTCTCCAACTGCCCTTGCTGATTGAGCTATGATTTCTGTGAAATGAGGAAGAAAACGAACCGCTGTAGGAAAAAAAATTGAAGTCTGGTTGACAGATCCACTTTCCCAGCACTTGGAATCCCTTCAAAGCTGCAATATAACCCTCATCTGCACATCAAGACACCTTAACCTCCAATCTGCTGAATAAAATGAGAAAAAAGAGGGACAGGTCGTCTTTTTAGAGCCCATATGTTGCTTTTTGAGAGGACAAGTGTCCTAAAATTGGGACACATCTAGGGCACATGCTAGACACAAGTTTGACACATGTCCTGTGAACACGACACAGGTCAAACTCATGTTTGACACATTTCCCATCGAATTTGTGTCTGACATGTGAGATAAAGGACATGTAGAGCCCTACAGGTGTGTCATGTGACTTAGGTTCTCCGTGATGTGACTCATCCCTATCTAGGGTTTCATCATTCAATGAACTTACTCATTTTGTAATATCTTTCATACCAACCCTAGAGTTGAATTTATTCTCAGAATATAGGCATCACCTCTTGCTGCTTATTATGGAATTCCAAGTCAGATTTGCTGTGTTGTCTATTTCCTATCTTGCCAACCCCAATGTTCAGTTTCTTCTCAGAATAGAGGCATAGCTTCTTGTTGTTCATTATGGAATTTTAAAGGAATTCCCTTTACATGCCAGGTATACTCTTTGCTTTATCCTTAACCATAGCCCCTTTGTAATGTTGAGGCTGATTTATTGTCGGTTTTGCTTTTAAACAAACCCAAGCTTTGACACTAAGGTTCATTTCCTTCCTCGAAAACAGGCATAACACACTTTTATGTTGTTGTAATTTTGGGGAAGGTGCCTTTTGCAGGGTAGATTCTTTATAGGAACTCTATCGATAGCCATATGGCTTCAATTATGTTTGTATCAAGTAATAGCCTTCATTGTTGTGTAAATGTCTGTTGGTCTCAAGTGCTCAACATCCCAACCCACACCATCAAATGTCTCACTAAAAATAGGCATCCAAAGTTCAGGTCCCTTCAAAGTGCAACGAACTTTAAGAATGAGAAAGAATTTGATTTTATATTACCTAGGTTTTTCATGGCACATGGCAGGCAGGCTGATGGCTCGTTTGTTCCTCTGTTTACACAAAAATGTCAACTTTCTATAAGAGAAATAAGCAGATATTTTTATTGTTAGTTATAGCTGAAGTTCCTAATGACTTCTCTGAAGAAATAAAAGGTTTGACCGTAATCTTGGGCTTATGAAACCATTAAGTGAACCAGATATGCTGGTTGGGGGACCTCATTGACTTGAACAATGTTGATGTTAATGAGATGAATCAAGGTGTAGAACAGATAACAGTCTTATCGAAGTTAAAATTCCCGTGGCAAGCCGTGCTGACTTCAATGTTGTCTATTATTTATTCCTTGATTGTCAGAGTCCTTGCTACCTTGGTGAGAGTTGTACCCTATAATAGAAATGACACCTTCAGACACATGAGCATTAAGCTCCTTTCTAGAAGTAAAAGCTTTTATTGGAGACATTTCTAAATGAAGTAATGATGGTAAAATCTTGGGAGATACATATTTGAATATATCCTGTTGATCTGAGCAGCAATCTATGACTTCATGAAAAACTTTGCTAAATGAAAATGCTATTAATTAGAATTTTGTGCATGGGCAACTATCATGATCAATTCGTACACAAATACAAGAAGCAATAAAAACTCTTATTGTAGAAAGCTACACAAGTATCTCGAGTTAGCTCTAGTATAAATTTCTCCAAGCTAGAAGTAGGTACATAACTTCCCAACTTAGGATCCTTTTCTAGAGTTATAGCTGGATGAAGATGAAAGCACAAGATTTTGATTCCGTAAAGTTCAAATAAGAAAGATTTTTTGTTCCAATTTGAAGAGTTCCATTAATTCCTCTTGATATGCTTCACTTATTGATATTCTTATTGATATGCTTTTTGTATAGTAATTAGTAAATTAGATTTGGTATCTTATCGCATACAAGAATTAACATAGGTTTTTTGTTTATAAATCTATGTAAAGGATTTAGCGATTGCCAAAGTCGCATGCTCTCAAGAGAATGTGCATGGAACAATGGAAGAGATTGAAGGGCGGTTTTTATTCCCTCTCGCTGAAGTCTGTGTGATGCAACACGAGAAGCTGATTGCAGTCCAAAGAACAATGTATGAGAAAGAGCAGAAATATATTTCAACTATTCTTTCTCTCCAGGAAGAAAAGAGTGAAATCAAGCAAGATTTGGTGAGACAAAACACGTTTATAGAAACATTACTGCAGTGAGTAATCTGCATTCATCTTGCCCCTTTATCTCTCATTTGAAGGAATGCCTACAGTGTTTGCGTCCAATTGAAAATTTTATGACAGTTATAACCTTCTAGTTATGTTTAAAATTGATTTCAAACTGTTGATTGAGTTATTACTTTTGTAATTTGAAATTTTCCTGCCTACCACATTCTTGAGAAAGGAAAAAGAGATTATAATTGAATTTATGACATCTATTTTTACAGGGACTTTGATGGAATGGGTAAAGCTATGGATTGTAGTAGACAGAAGCAGAGGGACCTGGAAAAGCTTCTGGAGCAAAAGGAAGCAACTTTACAGCTTTTAATATCAGAAAAAGAGGAATTGATCAATAAATTTTCCACCTTAGGCTCAGATACGGTTTTCAATTGGACCAAAGGAGAAGATAAAATTCCTCATTCAGTAGAAGTTGGCACTTCTTCATGCGATCCAGTAAAATGTGAAAAAGGATCTAAAGAGAACTATAATATGCAGAACAGTATTCCAAATATTCGTGCATTTTCAAATGATTTCATTAGGGGACTCACCTCATCTGAAGAGAAGGGACCTGGCTTAATCGTCATCACACTGAGTGGAATCATGGAGGAAGGATTGGAAAGTGTGTCTTCGGTTTTGGAAAGTGGTATCTATGCATTGCCTTCAGCTATTGCCGATTTTTGGATTGGTCTAAGTGGACGCATTGCCCGCCATATTTCAAACACTGTCGTGATGAAAGTGAAGCATTCACCTCTTAGCTTTTGTTTGGAGCTTTTGTAACACATGATCCATTATGTTCTTTATGTATTGTATAGTGTTGCCAGAATGAAACAAACTATTGATTGGCTTGAAATATTCTAATATTTCAATAGTGTGGTAAAAATATGCTGCCACCTGAGCTTTTCCTCATTCCCCTCACCCCACCTTTTTTCTTCTTTCTATCCGGATTGATACTGAATTTGAATTCTCTTCTTGACCTTGTATTCAAGCTATTGAATTTTAGATGTAAATTATTTTGGTGGAATTGTGCTATCGAAATATTGTTTTCTGCAGGAATTATGCTTATGGCTTGCGGAGTGTAGATGCATGGCTTTTGTTTGAACCTACTCTTCACAGCTATTCGAAGCGACATTGTAACTGAAGGACATCTGAAATTTGGAAGGGAAATTTAAGTGTCTGGATAATTACAATGATAGAGTTTAAATGACGACAATCAATGATGACATATTACACATACACCCAGATGAGTGGTATTTTAAGAGGTGAATGAATAATTACAATGTTGAAATGATCACAGTACAGTGATACATATACATCGAGTACAGAGATGTTGATGTAAAGATTCACTTCGACTCTGTTTTTGTCTTAATGAATTGTAATTACTGAACCTAGATAAAAGGGGCTTCTGGCATTCAAAGTTGTCACTTTCCGTTGTAAGTTGCGCCTTTCCATTGACAGAAAAGGTTTACAAAGTTTCTCAAACGAAACAGCTGAGACTCTTGGACATACATTATAATACATCATGGTTTACATGTAAGAAAATAATCTAATTCTAGCAGCATGCCATAGAATGTATAACACTAACAGAATATCAAGAGAACCAAGCCAAAGTGATAGTCACGAGAAGAGCATTGGAAATCCTAATGGATGACATTGTTTGAAGGCTACTGGACGCTGCTATGAGTCATCGAGGTAGCACTAGCAAATTCAATAATCCTTTTGAAGCCTTCTCCTAACCGGAGCGCTTGGATTCAAATTCATTTGACATTTTCTATATTAAAAATGCTCTGAATTTTCTCTGCATGTGAAGTATCTTGAATCTTTGAAGGGATCCATGGTCATGGTGAGGGTCTTAAATTTTTTGAAGTTTCACATTCATAAGCATGTAAAAAGTTGGACCCTTTGATTTTGAATGATGACAATGTGGCACCACGTGTTTGGGAAAGATTGAGCAATCAACCCTAAGGAGAGAAGGATGATGCCACGTGTTTTGGGAAAGTTTAAGCAATCAACCGTGAGGAGGAAAAAGGAACAAGCATCGCTGCACGAAACCAAGAAGCAGATTTTTAAGGAAGATCCCTAGGTTTTAGGACTAAGGCGGCTAGGATTCTACATACATAATTATGTTAGGTTAGTGTTTTTGACTGAGTCTACATGCCTCGAGGATTGTATAAAATCCATTTATATGTGCCATGTGCCAAGTTAAAGGGGTTGATTGTCCTTTACTTGCATTTTATGGTTTATATGCATGATATTCAAGCCATATTGGTTCATTCTATAGTGATGGTTTATATGCATGATATTCATGCCATATTGGTTCATTCTATATTGATGGTTAATGAATTAATTGCTATACATTATAATGAGTTAAGATTTTGGTTTGTCTCACAACATAATAATAAAATGAATTAATAATAAAATGAATAAATGAGTGAAGATAAAAATGAATAAATGAGTGAAGATAAAGGACATTTCAGGTTGTAAGTTATGTTTTACTTTTTGTAATGTATTTTAGTTTTTTAAAGCAAAGATTAATAAGTATAATTATGAATGAGATTATGTTTTATTTTTGGTAATGTATTTTAGATTTTTAAAGTAAAGATTAATAAGTATAATTATGAATTTAATGAGAATTGCCCTTTCAAAATGAGGATATTAATATAAAAAAATTATATTTCTATTTTAAAAATATAAAAGTTAATTTTTAAGTAAATAAGTTGTATTATTTGCCACATTAAAAATTGATTTTTGAATTGAAAATGATGCTACCGATAGTATTAATTTTATTTTTAAAACTAAAGTGATTTAATTGAAACTATGACTTTGACAATTAATACTATTCTAAATAAAGACAACTTGAAATTGACTTCTAAATTATTATTTGAAAATTTATTTTGAATTACTATTAAAAATGAATAAATTGGAAAAACAGGCTCTCCAAACTAAGCATTTAAAAATAAAAAAATCCCAAACTTAAGAGAAATGGAAAAATGGCAGATTTAAAAGAATAAAAAAAATTGCAAAAATTATTTCAATTAAAAAAAACATTCTATAAAATTTATGTTGCATGAATTTCTTGAATAGGGAAATGTTGAGAATGTGGATATGAGTGTTTGTAATGATTTGAAATTGAAATTTCACTCCAAATTCTAGGAAACATAATGTTGGGAGCAACAATATTATAATTAAAAAAATATAAAAAATATTGTGGATTACATGTACATATGTTTTACAAGATTATAGTGAATATGTGTTGATATATATCATAGTTTAATTTATAAGTTGTTGTAAAGTAATACTTATTAGCATTCATATTATATTCATGGTAGATGAACATACCCTATATATATTTGGGTAATTTCAAAACAAAAAACTATAATGTAATGTAAACATTGGAATGTTTCTGGCTTTTAGTAGTCTAAACTTTAGTATTTATTTCAATTAAAAAAATGCTTGAGGCTGATTGGGTGCAACAAAGATTAATAGGGGGAGATGTGAGTCTGGTTATTGTTGTCCTCCCAAAATTTCTATTTCTTAATTTTAGTTTTAAAATGGTTTTTAAGTGTGTATGCACCCATGCACATGCACACATGTTTATTTTTAATTAAGTGTTTTCTTATTTTTATTTATTTTTGAATTTTGTAGTTTAGATTTAATTTTAGTGTTTTTTGGATTTTTTCTTTTTAATTTCAATTTTGGGTGGGTTATAGAATTTATTTTATTATTTTATAAATTAAGCTTTTATTTTTGAATTAATTTACTTTTTTAATGTAATAAAAATAATCACTTAATAATATTTCTTAAGTATTGATTTTAGATTCGATTTTGAGTTATTTAATTTGTGATAATATTAGCAATTAAATCCATAATTTCAATTAAATCATAATTTTAGCTCCCAAAAAATACTTGTGCTATTGGTAGCATCACTTTTTTATCCGAGGGTAAATTTTTAGGTTTTTTTTGTTCATAATGGTATAGGATTTTTGTTATGATGGTATATGTTTTTGTCAAGGTTGGTAAATATGGTGATTAAACGCAACCTTTAAAAAATGAGAAATTTGAAATGTTTTGTTAATTTTGTTAATAATGCTAGTGTCAAAATAAAATAATATTTGTTGGACACCTATGTGACCCATGGTCTACATCTTAGAACCATGAAAATTTTGTTACTAGGGCTAGATCAGAGTGTGTGGTCTGATTAAAATGAAGCAATGGTTGTCTAAGGCATGAGTACAACATGGGTAAAAAACCTTAACCAAAAAATTTGTTGGGCAAGAAGTTTTGTTAGTTGGATGGAATGTGAACATGTTTAACGAGAAACCATTGTATGAAAACGTTTATGAGATTGTATAGGTTAATATTTTAGTGAGTATATATGAATGGATGCATTGACTTGACAAAGCTCCACAATATCGTTGGAGAGAAGGGAAGATGGTCGAATGTAATATCCAAAATATGATAGCAATATAATGTTGCAATTACCTTGTTGACTGAGTTGTAGATTTTGGGTAAAGAGTGCATTAGAAGAATACATTATATAGTTTGTAGTAGAGCTACAACAATGATATTTGAAGGCCAAAGAGATCCAAGAAAGCATTTTGGGGGAGTTTGGTATACAAATTTGGACTTGGATACATATTTTGATGAAGCGTTATTGCCCTTTGATGCACCAAGTATGGTAGTGTAAATTACAAAGCCCTGCATTGAGGGGCTAGTGAGGATGGTTTGGTAAGGATAAGCACCTGAAATAATGAGTACCATGCAAGAAACAAAGACTTGATAGCGAGCCAAACAAATTTGGATGAACAAAGAGAAAATCGAGTGGTGGTTGTTGAACTAGATATGAGCAATCAAGGAAGACAACACAGTGTTGAGAAAAGAGATTAGTGGTGAAGGAAGTAATGCATTGAGGATGAAGGATTTTGAGAAGTCAACGCAAAAAGGTGTGCTGTCTAGTGAATGGTTATGATATAGAGCATTAATGTTGGGAGACAATCCACAAGGAGTAGTGTTGAAGGGACCTTAATGTGATTTGATTGATAAACTAGTGTTAGTTGTAAGTATATCATGTGCAACAAAGTCAACAAAAATGTTAGAACATCATATCGATAGATAAAATGATAATGCATATAAAATAACAAACTCATACCTATACACCTGTAGGTATCCCCTAAAGGAGAAATGGTATCAAGATTGCCCTAGAAATCCATCTCAATGTATGGGATCTCCAAAGTAATGACATGGGTTGGATAACCACCACCGATTTACCTCCTTGGTCCAAAATCTCATGGCCTTGCCTCCTCCCTCCTTGATTGTGAGGTTCCTCGATTGCATGACACTGGGCTAGTGAGGAGGAGCCATATTGACCCGAATCTAAGATTGAAGGACCACAACATACTCAAAGAAAAAGTTGCATGGGATAGTTACAAACATTAAACTCCTATAATCGACAACCAACACTTTATGTCAGCTGCACAATCAAGCTCAAGTGAACTAAGCATATCTAATCAAAGAATGTTTTGTAGATCATCCACTCTAATATTCCCATCCATCTGTTGGTAAATTGATAGGTAGCGATCCCACCGTATATTTACACTATAAGTATGACCACTACTCTAACAAACACATCTTGGAAGTGGATGATCGAGATGGTGCCACCCTCAATGATTCCCTCATCATTGTATCAAAATCCTCACACCTCTAGAGTCAAGGGCAAGTGACGCATATCTCAAGGGACCTCTTCTACCCATTGCTATACATCAATCAAGAAGTAGATATGAACCTCTACCAATATCTCTAATTGCTTCCCCCCGTATATTGAACATGCCCTAGTCGGGCCTTTAGTGCCCCACTAGAAACCACAATATTTCCTCCTAGGAGTGAATTGGGGGGCACTAAAGGTATTTAAACAACCCCCACATAGCCAAGTCCCACCATGTCCATGGGGGGTGTGAACATAGATATCCATGTAATCATGTTCTCTCCATTATAATACCATTATGGAATCCTATAGAGAACATGCAAGTTAACCTCCCACCTACCAAAAAAAGTCCCATTACTCCATCTGTGCAACTGTAACTCCCTTAGTCACATGAACCTACACAATTGTTCAATAAGCAACCTTGCAAGCATGCAACTATGTCAAATACAGTTACATATACCATTGTGACTATGTGTCTCTTAGACACGCGACCATCAATCACAAGGCTATGCCATGTACATTCACACACATTGACATAACCATTGCCAATACAACCAAAAGATCAACAATGTGGTTGTGTTGTGCACAATCACACACATTATTTTCCTTAGGAGGTCCATTTTAGACCTCACAATTCCCTTAATTCTTGTTGAACCAAATCCACAATATAGTAGCTTTTCATTTTTACTTATTTACTCTCACCTATCTTTGCGTTGAGAATTCCACAAATTTAGTGGGTAGTAACTCCTAGTAAGGATGCTCATTTACATCTAATTCACACCTATTTTGGTTCAAGGAATTTGGTAATAGAGAATTTTTCTTCAATAGAGACCATCATCACTAATTTGGTAAGGTGCTAAAGACAATACATTAAATATTTCCTACTACCAAAAAATCAATCAAGATTCGATAGATTAGCAAGGTGCTAAAGGTAACACATTAAATATTTACAAAAGCCAAAAAGCATGGAAAATTTCAAGGATGGAAATCTATTTTTAAGTGTAGAAAACCTTGGAAAATCTTACTGGTCTCTAATATGAAAAATGTAAAATGTTTGATGATATTTTTGTAAAAATATTGAAATTTCTAATAATTTCATATAGTCTCTATAACATTTTGGTGATTTTTAAGGTCAAATAATTTTATCCTCAAAATTTGGGTGAATTATATTTAGAAAAAAATAGAAATTGGTGAATCTTTTTTTGGAAAAAACATGGAAAATTAGCCCATTTGTGAAATTTGACGCTTATAATTTTCCTAAAATTTTCCCTGTTGAAAAGTCAATTGAGGGTTTGATGCTTTTGAAAATGTGCTAAAGGAGAAACATTAAATATTCCCAATGATTAAATGGTCAATTGGGTTTCAATTAATTTGGAAAGTTGCTAAATGTGACACATTAAATTTAGGCAAAAAATTAAAAACCAATTGGGGTTTAGAAAAATTGGCAAGGTTACTAAAAGTTACTTGTTAAATCTTACTGATGGTTGATGAGCAATTTATCTGTTTGATTCTAAAAACCTTAGTGAATGCTCAACTTCCATTTTACTTTGCTCCACTCGATAATTTATTTCTTTATGTACCATACTTGTGTTCCACTTGTACCTAGTATCTTCTTCTCATATACAACATGATGACACTCTTAGCATACAAATGAAGCTAAGTCTCCTCGTGTTCTTTGCATATTCCTCCTCATGCAAACGATTTGATCATGTTGTTTGATTTCTTCCTCGCGCAACATCATTGATGAATCTAAGATACATTCCTTAGGGTATTTACTACAAATATCCAATTAGAAACACCCTGGAGTTTATATCGACAATGGTGCCAAGTGTGTAGGTATTTGTAGATGCAAAGAAGATTAAAATAAGCCAAAAAAGAGCATTTACATAGCAAATTTTGAACTAGGATTTCAACACTCATAGGTTGTTGGGTGTTTTATCTACATTCTTCCAATCAACATTGGCCAAACTAAGTTTTTTACTTTCAAATATGGTTTAAATTCAATCTACATCCTCTTCATCCACAATCTTCTTCAACTACTTAAAGATCTATTGTCATCTCCATTAGCAGTGTGGTTCTCACTGGCAAGTAGAACTACCCAGGGTCATCTAGAAAGATTAAAAATACATTGATTTTAATGATTTGTGGGATAACATATGTGAAGAATAATCCAAAGAAGTAGCTAAAGGAGAGTAGTGAAATCCCATTAGAGCTAACAAAGTTATATTAACTAAGGAGCTTTCCATTTGGAAGAAGAAAGACATGAAAGTATATGCCCTGATCTCTATGATAGTAAGTGAAGTGTTGAGATGCCATATTGTTTAGATTAATGATTTGTATGGAGCCGTACATAAGCTGAAGAACTTCTATGACTCTCATTTAAACTATTGGTGAAGCTCTTCAACCTAGATTTGGAAGATGACGAACCCATGATTTTAGTCTCTAAGGTCACAACCAACATGCATGATATAGATGCCATTAGAGTGAAGATTGAAATTCCTCTCATAGCATTCATCAAGGACCTCTACCCTACATACTCTCAATATTTTGAATCTCTGCAAGCTAGTGGCCAAATGAAATTAATCACATTTGACACTCTAGTGAAAAAAGTTGTAAAATGTGAAAAAGCTTTTGGAAGGAAGAAAACAACTGAATCCACTGGAGAAACAATGTTCCTTGCCGAGAAATCAAAGAATCAATCAAATATCTCTTTTAGAGAAAAATGAAGTAAAAAGAGAAAAAGAATCAATCAAATATCTCTTTTAGAGAAAAAGGAAGTAAAAAGAGAAAAAAGATTTGATCCTCATTCTGATAAGTGTGGATGAAATGGACATGAGGCAAAGACATAGAGTCCCTTGTGAGAAGATCAAAGACAAGCAAGGTAGTAAAGAAGACAGAGACAAAGCATCAAATTTGGTGAGTGATAAAGCATAATAATATGCTCATTACATCTTTGCTCACTGCAATATTGGAGTACCTACTTTAGAGTTATAGCTAAAGCCATAGTCTATCAATATGATTCAGTTTGTGGTCATCTTTAAACCACCATTTAATAGAAGACTCAAGCCTTTTGCTAGACATCAGTTTGTGTTCATCTTTAAACCACTATTTAGTTAAGGCATAAGATTATGCTAGTCATTGGTTTGGGTCATCCCAAAGCCACTACATTGAGAGAGCACAATTAGTTATTTGCCACTGTCCTCCATCTCTCTACTTAGACTCACAAACACCCATTTGGATCAAGGGAGGAATGTTAAACACCTAATCCTTAAGTATTGTGGTGAATTATAAATATTCAAAATAGGAAAAATTTGAAGAGTTATAATAAGAAGAGACATCAAACTGTGGAAGATGAAACAAAAGATCACAAATCTTGTATATATGAATATTTGAATGATGTAAAATTTACAGAAACCAATATATTATATAATTTATCTAGTGAAATATAATTTGAGAATAAAATTATAATTAACTATGAATGTTGATTAACTTCGAATTCTAATATATATAACTTACCCTGTGGCTGAGAGGCCATGACTCAGGGGCATCTAAGCCGTCGAAGTCACCGGGGGATCGCACCCGGCCTGAGGCGCACCGACGAAAACCATGCTGAATTTTTGGTATCGGCGAGACTAGAACCAGTGACCTTTGCTTACAGAGCGCCTTAACAGTGCGCTCCTTCACCGACTGTTCTAAATCTCTTTAATTATAATAATTTTTAAATATTCACTAAGGGTTATTATTATTTAAAAAATAAAAAATAATCTTATACCTATACAATTATATTATAAATATAATTTTAATTCTGATTTTTAATTTTATTAAAGAATAATTTATGTTAAATATTTTTATTATAAACTTATGAAAATATATATTTTTATTTAATTGTTTATATATCTTTAATTTATTTATTTTATAAAATATATTTAAATTTTATTTATTTGATTGGATGAAGTTGAATTTCATTAATCAGCAGAAGGCAATAAAGGATCACGGAGAGGTGAAAGAGTTAGTGAACGCACTTAAGAAATGTGTGGCACATTGTGACGAAGGGATTACTGCACTGGACAGTAAAGTCAAGAAATTGTATAATGCTCTCATTAGAATTTTCTATATAAAGTGTTTGTGTTCTTCAAAAGATTGCAGAGATAAAAATCCTCTATCGGTTTTATAATTATAGTTGAGCTACTGTTGGTGCTTGGATTTGATTCGGCACCAAGGCGTCTGTAAAAAATTACTTATATGATTGATGATCCGTTATCAGATGAGATGAAATTCTCCACTCCTTTCCAGAATCACAACCTTGATCTGAAAGTTAAGTCTAACTTTACTTGGAAAGGTAAATTCAAAGGCAAAGTTGAACAGAGATATGCATAACTGAATGATAAATTTAAACAAAGAAATGCTTGAGGGAAGGAAAAATCCAAATGAGTCAACACATAAACTAAAATGGGGCTTTTGTGTTTTTCTTCAATTTTGATTTATGCATTTTTAAGTCTCTCCATTTATATTAATTCCAAGTGTTTTGTTGAGTGTTGATGAGTTATAGTTTTTTATTGGGTGAGTTTCAGTGCATTACTTATTTTTAAGCCTGGTATCACCAACAATTATATATTATAAAAAAAAATAAATATATGTGTAAATTTGTATTTTATTTGGTATAAATTTAGTTATTTAAGATGTGTTTAAATTTTTTTGTGTAGATTTTAAAATTTAATATAATTTTAATTTTATATTATATTTTCGAAAAATAAAAAATAAAAATTTAGTTTGAAAACGCATTAGGAATTGATTTAACTGTTTTATTTAAGATAGGATAATTTTTATTTTATTTTATGGAATTGTTTTTTTATGTATATATTTATTCATTAATTAATTTTTATTTTGTTTGTATATTAAATTGGTTTAATTTTCATATTATAATATTGAGAAAAATTGTATTAAATTGCTATATTACTTATGGTTAATATGATAGTGTATTATTGTTTTTGTTTTTTTTTATACTCCATGTTAACCACCACCACCACCATCATCATCATCATTTTGAAATATTACTTTTTGAGTATAACATGCTTTAAGGATGGTAATAGAAATCTTCTATTTTAACAAAAATTAAATTCTTTTATACCTTTTTACTCATATATCATTCATTATATATTTCTTTGTTCTTTGTTCTTTTATATTGATAATTTATATATATTTTCTTTATAGATATTTATCATAAAAACATGTAACTAGCATGAATGTTTATTTAAAAATGACATAAATATTTACTTATCTAAAAAAATTTTAAAAATTGTGTTCTAAACACTTTGTTGTAAGAATGCCCTTTAATAATGTCATGGAGTTTTTCATGTAGTTTCTTATTTAAAACTTCTCTATTTGTGTTTATGCCACCCAATAATTATTTAAGAGTCATGAAACATATATATCTTTCATTGGGTCAACATGACTATGTCAGAGTGTGGGAGACCTTTCTGAGCCCAGTTACCAAAAAGATTGTTTTTCACATTTTCATGAATTGGTGTTAGTTTACATGCCATGCACTTAAGTTAGAACTACTATTCTCAAATCAACATAGAATAATCATAGATTAGTTTAACCACTACATATTTTATTCCTGGGCCATTGAGATTGGTTGGGTATGCATAACCATTATAATATTTAACATTGGAGGAAGGTTGATTTCAAGAGGGTATAATATGTACCTCAAATTAAAAAAAAAGGTCAAGATATGTTTAAAATGATATATTTCTATGTACTTAGACTATTGAGAAATTCATTAAGTATATACTAAAAGAGTCACTCCATGTCATCAATAACATAATGATGCTTCAAACTTCATGATAAATGCCATTTATGTTTTCTAACACAAATGGAACATATCCTAAATATGATAGATATATTACATTTTGTTGATTGCCTATGTTGATGATACCCTTTTTTTCCAATACCTTTTCAAAAGTTAATAAAATATAATAACCATTATTTTGATGCTAGTAAATATTTCATAAAAGGCATAAACTTATTTAAATAGTATGGAAATATAGATGATTGATAATTTAATATTCGAGAAACTTAACTACCAATTACAATTTGTGTTTGCATCCAATCTTAATAATTTACTATTGCCAAAAAATACCTATACAATTCCTTCTTCACTATTCACTTCAAGATTAAAAGGAAAGTTTCTTCATTATTTTTATTTGGAAATGAAAGGAAGCCTCCATTCACTAACAAGGAGCCACTGCCGTGGCGGTAGTCCTCGCCGAGGTCTGCAAGGACAACACAAATTGATTGTATACTGTCCAATTTGAAATGGGATTTGAAATGGAACTGAAATAGTTCATTCACAGTTCGAAGTAAAACATATATTTCAAGATTGTTAAAATATTTTAAATGGTTATTACCTGATGTTGCTCTCGCTCATGCCCATTGCTAGAGACATATGTCTGAATAACATTTATTGCCCAGTCTTTAGACCTGGCAATAAGATTGGATCACATTTAACAATAAATAGAAACATAGGTAAAATAATACCAAATGCAATACAAACCTCTGCGGTGCTGAGCCCTCGTTTCATGGCTCCACGTTTGAGCTTCGTTTGAGCTTCATTTGAGCTTCTTCTGACATGGGAGCGTCATCCGAACTCATTTTTCCTACCAGATAATTAACTACCTATTACTTTGGGATCACCCTTTTCACTGGTTGATAACATGATGTGCTCCATTGAGACAATAATATCTATATCTATATATATATATATATATATATATATATATAAATATAATATATATATATAGGTTCCTCTGGTACTCTGAGGTATGTTCTATTGGATAAGCTTTAGTATTCGAACGACATGCAGCATGACACGTATTATATAACGCGTCCATTTCATATATGGGTACTTGTTTATCCACCATGTTTCACTCTGAAAGAAATGTTCATGTTGGAAGGGTACAATCACATAAAACTATTTAATTAGAAATTATTGAATAATTTATAAGAGTGTATTTTTTTAAAAACAAAATACTAAAATAAATTTTTAAATGTGCATTTTATTGATGTCAGTGGAACTTTCCAATTTTACATCAAAATTCCATAAATAGATATTTATGGTTAAGTCTGTGTAATATTTGAAGTTTTATTTGAACAACTAAGAAATGATTTGCTCTATTAATCTATATGTTTAGACGATAACTTTGCAAATTTTAAAAATATTTTAGAATTTAATGAAAAATAAGGCGATCAATTGTTTGAAAATTGGTTTAATTTTAAAAATACATTTAATCTTTTAAACTGAAATCAACATTAAAAAGTAATCATTTTCTTTATACACGGTGGGAAAGCAATAATATATGCAGTGCTCATATTGAGCTTTACAACTTCATAAACAGGATTCCATGATTCAAACATAGAAATCATACACTTTAAATCAATCCCTCTGAAATTTCAGAATCATTAAACGGTATTGCATTGGAGATGTCTCATTTCTCCCCCATCTATCAGACCGGGCAACATCAAAGCAAACCATTACTTTACTTCCTCTACCATGCCGGACTTTACAATTGGATTAAGGATAGCCCAAGTGCACTGGGTGCATTCGATATATATATTAATCGGAATTTGATAGACATGAGTGCCTTCAAATAATTGACTTTGCTCGATTTTGACATATTTCTTAATTAAATTTCAACTCATTTGATACTAGCGCCACAATTGAAATTCGCTATATGTATTGAAAACAACAACAACATACACTTAATCGTACATTTGTAAAATTTAGTTGTTATCATCACAGAGAACTCCATAAGTGCATGTCTGAGTTTTAACTGCATAGCAAATTAATGGCAGTTTTTTAAGTCAAGTTTCTAGATCCACTACTATATTACTTTATGTATAATTATAAAGAATATATGGTAATTGTATTTTTATCGCTTGTTTTAATATATGAATAGAATTAATTAAATTTTATTAATTATTTTTTCCTATCCATTTTTTTTTTTACGAATTTTGTTAAGTTAAATTCAATTTATACCAACATGAATATAGATCCTAGCCAACTCATCTAAATCTAGATGTGAATGCCAAATTCCTAATACATATTCACTGTGTTATTAACTTGTTAATGCTTTAGAGCTGTATATATCCACCATTAAATTTAAACAAGCACATTATCAAACTATGGATATAGAGAGTCCCCTTTCATTAATAAATTAATAACACAATAAATAACAACAAATATTTACTATGCTATTGACTCATCAATGTTGAGCTATATATATTCACCATCAAATACATTATCTATCAATACTACATCCCCCAACCTTAATGATAATAGCACAATAACCCTAACCTCAACATCCCCCAACCTTAATGATAATAGCACAATAACCCAATAAATAATGGTAAAGTGTTTAGATGGTTAAGGGTTGTTCACATAAATTCTACATAACAGAAATCTATCATTACCACGGATAACTCAGATTCTGTCTGCACAGATACGATTTTCTTGGGGACGACCGTCAATCTCCTGCTTAGAACGTGATGTTTCTTGTTCGGCGGCTTCGGCGGCTTCTTATGACAACAGGGGCTATCATCGGTGGACGAATTGATCCGATTCTCAATCGGTGCCGATTCGAAGTAATTTAGTGTCCTCTTGCTTGAAGGCAGCTGTTGTTCGTCCATAAATTTGGCATGCTTATTGTCCTTTTCCCATCTTCGTTCATGGAAATCCAACAGATCATATTGGGGGACAACTTCACAGTGATTCTTATTTCCAACTCTATAGAAAAGTAAATGCTCCCTGACATGCAAGGCAAATAGTGTTAGCCCTCTCTCTCCGTGCTATTATCTCGATTCACGTGCTGTGAGAGAAATGGCTAAAGCTATTTGCCTTACATGTCTGGCATCATTTACTTTTCTATGAGATTGGAAATAGGAGTTTCCATAAACTACACCTTTGGAGTACCTTGCATACAACACATCAGTGCCTGGATGATCTGGATTGAACATCTACGAAATCAGAAGGTGAACCGTGTTAACAAATTTGGACACCCATGAAACCTAATTATCTGAAACTCAAGTTAATTTCCCAAAACAGTATAGTGTACCTGGCTTCCACAAAAGCCCTTCCGCTGGTCAACCAGAGACCTGATATGCATCTGCAAGTCGTTATATTTACTACTCATGTCCTTCAACATAGACTTGAGCTTCAGATTCTCTTCGTTTATGAGATTTATCTTGTCCACAACCATAGTGACCTGCACAAAATAATTTCAAACCATGCACTTTGCAAGAAACAAACATGAATAAACAAAGAACTGTGAAAAAATCCTTGAAAATACCGTTTTCTTGTGACCTTCTATCTCCATTGAAATGTTTACCGCTCGAACTTACTCCGGACTACGGACAAGGCATTTGTAGACCACCTTGGACATCTCTGCATATGTAAACAACTGGCACTTGTAGGGTGCAGGACACTGCGTGCATGACACGGAGAACATGTAGCAAAAACTTAGGACAAACTAAGTGGTGCTTTTGATAAAATGTTCATCTCTGAAAACTTTGGATAACAAAAACTTTTCATCTCTGAAAATTTTGGATATCTTATTTTTACCCCGAACATAATGTCTTGAAAGCTGCGAAGCGCGTAATAAGACCCCCAACTTTGTTGTCCAATAAAAAATTACATAAAAAATTTTATATTATTTTGTAATATGAAAACTTTGGTTAAAGTTGTAATGTACAACAATATTTTTTGGTCAAACAAGAGATTAATACGCTGTCAACGCACAATCCATCGCTAAAAGTCCCAGGCAAGGACTAATAAGTCTTTCCAACTACATCCTTACAAGTATCTTTTGAAATTTAAGGAACATGAGACCATTATTTTGGGATCTGAGGGCTTTGACTAGGATGTGTAGAAATTTGTTTTATATGAGGCTTATAAAAAAACTATGAGTTTGAATTCAAAGGACTTACATATATAGACAAAGAAGCTAGATTACATAATTGTTTAACTGGTAAATTTTAAGAATTTAATATTTTTCCTATATATAGTATTGTAGGCAATTATTCCAGTTTGAAAATTCATGCAGATATAGAATGTAGGCTAATATTAAATAAAAAGCATATAATTTTCTATTAAAATAGGTAATTTTTTGGCCAATATCAACCATTTAATCATATATATGTAAAAAATAGGCGAATTTTTAACCAAATTGGCAAATACTTTTTTCAAAAAATGTCCAAAATATAGTCCATTTGCCAAATTTCGCCCCTAAAATTTTCACTGGTTTCATTCATTCACATAATCTCAAGAGTTTAATCATTAAAATTGGATGTCCAAAGGAAAGTAAATATTTCTGTAGATAATACAAACTTGAAATTTAGAAAAATAATTTTCAAAGTCACATAGTAAACATTAATTCATAAAAATCTAAAATTAGAGAAAGAGATGAAGTGAGGAAAGAAATTTAATAATGTAAATTGGGGAAAAATTCATTGGATAAGTGGAATAAAGTTATTATTACTCAAGGTAATTTGTAGAAGATAAATAATAAATAAAACTTGATACCAAAAATAATTTTCAAAGTCACATAGTAAACCTTAATTCATAAAAATTTAAAATTAGAGAAAGAGATGAAGTGAGGGAAGAAATTTAATAATGTAAATTGGGGAAAAATTCAATGGATAAGTGGAATAAAGTTATTATTACTCAAGGTAATTTGTAGAAGATAACTAATACATAAAACTTGATACCAAGGTTTGATGGAATAAGCTGACATTTGATAGATGGGACAAGCGGAAAACAAGAAAAATTACATTCCGATAGCTCTAGGAACATGTTATGATTATTGAACATGAATAATTGTAAGGGAGATTGCATGCATGAAGTGGAAGAACATGTTATGATTATTGAACATGAATGATTGTAAGGGATCTTGCATGCATGAAGTGGAAGAAAAATCGGTGTGAAGGATCTTGTCACTTGACAAATATTCAACTTGAAATTCACTCCATAATTGACAACTCTAAAACTCTAGGTGGGTGCCTTAATAGGAAATCATTTAATCTAAGGTTAAATATAAACTCTTTTCTAGTTATTGTATGTAACCCTAGACTTGAAAATTAGTTTCTTAACATTCTCAAGAATCACAAATCAATCCATGATAGTTTCCATGAAATAAGAGTTAAATTTTAATGCTTTAAACAAGGCTAAAATGAGGGGATATTCCACTCTTTCAAAACATTCTTCGGAAACATTTCTCTAAACAAAGTATTTTTTCTTTACTACTCCATTGTATTTTATAATATAAAAGAAACCCTTCCAAAATTTAATTACCTCTTCATTTCAAAATAGAAAATAATACAAGCTTCCTACAAGATTTAGAAGATTACATTGACACTTGTGAATGATCTATCTAGTGATAAAGAATACATGTCGAAATAAAAAATGACCTCCATAATAAAATAACTTTAGAATGAAAAAAATGGATCATAATAAGTAAATTATAAGGACTAAAACATCAATTCAATCATTAAAAAGATATGGCTCAAGGACTCTGTAATAGCCCAAATTGCTTATAATGAGGTATGCAATGTAAATACTTTTATAAATTAAAATTGTGAGGAGGGACATAGATTCCATTGCCTTAGGTAGGAGATTGCCTAAGGGAATTGCTAATTTAAATACCAGTCCTTGGTTAGCTGAGGAGGTGATTCACTTGGTATTTTTACGATTTCCTTGCTGCATGCAAACCTGAACTTGTTATGTAAGCCATTAAAGGTTGGTGGGTGCATTTTAATGTACTGGTTCTTAGAATTAAATTGGGTTGCAAGAGACGTATGCAAGCCCATGCTACCTTGGAAAACCTTACAAGGAAGGGAGGATATAAGTTATGAAGATTTGACTACGATGGCGGCAAGGGCATTGAGAAGAAATTCCTGTGCATGAGAGAAAAGAGAAGGTGGAGGAAAGGAGAGGGGATTCTCTCATTTGTTTCTCCTATTCAAATCTCATGGAGCAAGGGAGCAGCGTATAGGAAAAGAGAAGGGATATTGATCTCATTCATTGAATTAGGCCTTCACACACTCAATCAACATTCAACATATAACAAGAGAGTAGTGGGATAGAAAGAAGAACTTAGAGCTATGTTGCTGAGCTATGAGGAGACTAATCAACCAACTAAAGGTCCTATTGAAATTTGCTGGGAATAAACATTACAAAGATCAGTGGATTTCCTTCTTTCTGGATGAAGGTAGGGTGGCCTAGTTGTACTTTGGTTCAATTGTGTATTAATTGAATTTTTCTCTTGAAAGCACTCCACCTCAAGCCTTAGAATCTAGCTCGGGGCTAACTGCTGCAAGTAATCTTGGTTGTAGCAGTATATGGTTGCATGGAGAGTCCTTTTCCCAAACTCAGTTTCCAAAAAAATTCCAAGATAAGTGTTCTTATGTATTTGTAATGTTAATAAACATGTCTTTTCATTTCAGGATTGAAATGATGCTTGTAAACATAATGAACATGTGGTTGCATTTTTGGGTTGAAATGGCATATTTAAACACAATTGACATAATTTGTGATCTTGTCATCCACATGAATGATTAATATACTATGAAATTTTAAAAGCATTGAAAGGCCCATAAGGCCCTACTATGGCATGATCAACATAATAATGTTGTTTGTTGTAGTCAGTTGATTAGAATGAAGACAACCTATTAGATAGGGCCCGTGTGTATATATTTGTTTCAAACCATATTATAGTTTATGTGGAATTTGGTTCATGTTGAGGATTGTCTCCCTTTTAATCTATAATAACTCATGACCCTACATTAGAGGCTTCCCAGCCTTGCGATTTCAATAGTCATGGAGGTCTTCGACAAGCACCTCAGTGTCGCTGGCTAGATCACTGCAAGTCTAACGACGTGCTTGGGCACATGGATCTTTGAGGAGTTCTGATCTCCTCGTGGCCCTCTTGATGCCTTGTGAATCCCATGGACTCTGGATGTTTGATGCTAGCTTAAGATTAGGAAGGGTAGCACTGGTAAGGACTAGAAAACCTTAGAGGTTGTGGAAAAATGTTGCCATAGATTATGTTGGTTGTAGACCCTTTGGGACCAAACCATAACTAAATCTATGTTGAATGGTGAAGTTTGCTTAGAGAAGCACCACGGTGAATTTAGTTGGGGATGTTAATATTATATTCCAATATGATAAAATGTTGTGATTGGTCTCACGGAAGATCTAGCCACGGAATCCATGGATTGGATCCTGAGATTATGCCTTATTACAGTTGGCGAAAAGAAGGCTGGTGTGGCCTAGAGGCTGCATCCAAAAGTATTTTGATTGACAGTGCACTGAGCGGGTGGGGAAATGTAAGCCGAGCCACTATGACAGACACACGAGCCCGACAGTCATGCTATTAGCCGAGGTGGACCCACCTGGTCAGCCAACCCATCGAGTCAACCCCGCAGCAATCTCAAGAGTGCATGAGAAAGGAGGGGGGGTGGACCAGTAGTAGGATGTAATGGAAATGTTATGATATGTAACAAATGGAATCAAAGAAGGTGCAAATATGTGAGCAATCAACCCACGACTGGGAGACCATATCCTAGAGAGTTTGTTTTTGGCATGGCAAAGGTATAGCAAGGATGACTGGGCATTGGGCTAGCTAGGCTCTTAGATTAGAGGTGGGGAGTGTTTTCATTGGTCGAGATGGAGCCCATATGACAACTCATCCTTGAGGAAAAATCACTTGAGCTAAAGACAGAAGCTCGTTTCAAAGGAACATGATGACATGGTGTTGGGATGAGTTGCCATAAGGTGTCATGACTCTGACATGTGCCAATTAGAGTTAGGGGCCATGTGGAGGCATGACCCCCCGATCCATGTAAACTCGAGGGGTTCCTCCCCAGAAGTTCAAAAGGTGCATATTATGGAAGTGTCGGGGTGTTGGGGTTGGGATGATGTGTCTCGGTGGTCCCCACCCTAGAGGGACAAGAATGTTAGCTGAGGCTACAACATACTTACCACGAAATTTTCCACATCCTAACCAACATATATAATACATATGCCTATCATTTACTAAACAAATAAGGGTTATACACATCACATAGAGATCCCTCCCTAGATCCTTTAAATCTCATGGACATAATGGTAATGGTCCCAAGAATATCAGATCACATCACCCAACCTATGGTGATGGTATGCCATGAGTACTCACTGCCCCATAGGTAGTTCTACAAAATCCAAAGAAAATACCATATCCAATGTCAAAAACATTAGTTGTCTAGGCCTTCAAAATGCTAGCCAACAAACACATGCATTGCCCAACCATTTATTAAACAGCATGTTAAACATCATAGTGTTAGTATACACTCCAACTAACACTTGCGAGTAGGATACCCTCAACTCACATTCAGATATTACCCTTAGGGTTAAGCTCCACCTTAGATCTAGGGATCCATGCATTAGTACCATGCTACATACTGTGATCACAAGGTGACCCTTCAGTTATGCACACCATAAACTATCAATTGCCCCAAAAGGTGCAAAGATATGTCGATAGGATTTTTAAATTGAAAAAGTTGTACTTTAGTTTCTATAATCAATTTAAGCTTTTTGTAATGTTTTTAAAATTATATGTTTGAGAATTTTTGTTTTGGCATTTATATCTTATGTCTTGACTTGTCGTTTATGAGTTTGAATGTGTTAACTTTCCTAAAAATGGAGTAAACAAATTGATTGAAAAGTAAAACATCTATTATCCAATAGCTACTTATGGACCAAAGCTAATGTTATCCAGCCGAAAGTGTAGGGAACTTAAGAATCAAGAATTAGGGAAATGGAGTGGAAATCTAGGTCAATATTACCTATAGAAAGAAACATGGAAGGAGCCTTGGTTTCAATTGAGGCAATATAATAACACTCATATCTACAAAAGTGGGTTTAATCTAGTCTTTGATCCTTTGTGAAAAATACATGAAAATTATTAGAGTGGGTTTGAATGTTTTTCTTCATTTTCTCTTGCTATTGAGTGAGATGTGTTTGTCTGGGGGTAGTTCAATAACTAAATCTACATAAGAAAATTATGTTGGTTACCAATTCATGAAACTGCGTAATGCTTTCCTTCATTTTCTTTGGATTTTGGAGTGTGATGTATCTATGTGATGGTATTTTAGTAACTAAAGTTTCAGGATGAATTAATGATTATTATCAAAGTCATATTTATTCAATGTATGCTATGATCTACTGAATATTACGTCAAAAACCAAGGAACCTTCCAATACAAGGAAAGATCATGAACAAGCTTCCCTCACAACGCTTGGTAGATCTGAAGTTAAGATAGATCTATGCTAGATTAATTTTCTCCTTTAAATAGGCTATATTCCACATGAATACCACGTGTTTTCATCAACTTGGAGCTCAAAAACCATGACTAACTTCATCAAGTCAAGTTTACCTTATTATTTTAGTTTAAAATTATTTTTGTATTAACATAGATTTATTTTTAATTTTAGTCAAGTTTACCTTATTATTTTAGTTTAAGGTTTTTTTTTTTTTTTTTTTTTTTTTTTTTTTTTTTTTTTTTTTTTTTTTATTTTTTATTATTTATTATTTACGTAGATTTATTTTTGGACCAAGTAACAATGTTTAAGGTAGAGTTAATTTAATTTTTCTTAATAAATATAATTATTAATTGTATTATTTTATTTTATTTTTATTTGACAAAGTAAAATGTTTACATAACATAACATGACAAGACAACACCTCTTCCATATTGGGCTAGAGTACCTCACGGACCAATAATTAATTCAAACTATACCCCTTAAATAAAGACTTTATAAACAACTTATTATTGAATAAAGTAAAATATCCTATAAAATATTTAATAAATGACTATAGAATATTTTATTTTTACATGTTTTAAATGAAAAATTTAATTAAAATGAAATTATTTTTACATTCTTAAAAAATAATTAAAATAATTTGAATGATTATATATATTTTTAAACGAAACCTATATAAACTCTTTGTATACAAAATATTATTGAATAACACAAAATTTCCCATAAATATCTAATAAATGTAATTAATGCATTCAAAAACCAAATATGGTAAGTGTGTTATTTCAATTTTGCTTTATAGTGGGGATAGTGATATTGTATCTGTAGATAGTGATGTATGTATCTAAAAAATACTGTACAACCTAACACATGCCACATGGAACATGGAATGTGGAGTGGTTTTAGACACTAATGTCCCATGGACCACCAACATTACAAAACTTAAGTTAGTATAATAATGAATCTTTCATGATGTAAATTATTGCTTTTGCTCATAGCATAAGGCATCATGAAACCTCCAAAGGAGGCTTGAAAACTACTTAACAATGAAAGTATGTTTATTTCCTTTCTCCAGTGTCTCTACGTTGTAAGCAATGTATTTGTTTAAAAAAAAAATTACGACTTCCTGCTAAGTTACCCATGTTAACACTCTTAACGTTATCATTTCACATTTTTTAACGACTTATTGCTAAGATACCTATGTTAATACCCCTGACATTATCATTTCACCCATCAATTTCAGACCAGCTAACCTTACCAACCACGTTAACACTCCTAACATTATCATTTCACCCTTCAATTTGAGGCCAACTAGCCTTACTCACCATTTGAAAAGGAAAAAAAAGAAAAAGGAAAAAAAAAAAAATGAACTATTGAAACTTGGAAAGGCGGATCCACAGCTACACCTATGCATTCACGAAAGTCACGATTAAAGGAAAACCGGTTCATGAATGTCACAATTAAAGAGAAACTCTGAGATATCTTTGTTATGATTTACAAAAGTGCACACCAATCTCAGCGATTCAAACATGAAGAAGATATTTAACAAACTACAACTATACAGGAGACCCCTAACATAGAAGTCCATGTCTGTTTATTAAAATAAATCATAAGAACCTTACAAACATAGAACGAAGGGTAAATAAGCTTGAATTGGAAGGAATTGAATATTGGTCTTCGCCAATTGGTCTAACGAATCATGATCAATTAATTTTTCAACCGTTGTGTCCACAAATTTAAAACTGGGAATTAAATGGGATCACCATGCCAAGCCCAGACAATGTATTTTAGGCTAGGTATGAGCTTTTCTTCATAGAATTTCTCATAGTCCAGTGTGTCGCCACCGACTTTTTCAACTCCACCACAAATAGAGTAGTTACCTCAAATATCTATGCAACAATAGATAGTTTCCCTTTCCTACGTCCCACAAACCCCTGCATATTCACCTTGGAATCTACCTTCTTCACGTTGAAATTTCCAAGCTTAGCTATTTCCTCGAACTTTGAGATGATATTGGCAACGGGCCGAGTAGATGTGAAGCGTTTATCATTTTTTAGTTGTTCCTCTTCAAACAAATCTGATAGACCAAAGTCTGGTGAAAGAGAAATGATATCAAACACATTTAAGCTCGAAGGATTCTTTTCTGTGCTCTTAGTGGAGTCATTCAACATCGAACCCACGTCATTAAGATTGTTACTGTTATCATTGTCTTTTGTATCAAGTTGACGGATTTGAAATCCGTCATTATTTTATGAAGGAAAACCATGGTTGTATGTCGAATTTTCTTTCGAAAGGATATTGAAAGAGCACTCCAATAACCTGATCAAACATCTTAGCCCTGGTTAACAAATCAATCAACATATCCAAGACCATTGAATCTAATATCGATTCACCAAATACTGAATAGTTTCCAACACTAAATTCTTACCCTTCTTCATCACAAGGCATTGAAGCAAACCCTAGGCATAAGCTCACATTCTACTTGTGCTCACGATATCGATTGTAACACAATATGATTCAACTGTGTGTTGAAACCTTAGATGTTTTCCTACCCACAATAAAAACTCTAGAGCAACCTGTGATTCGTCCCTATATCTTAACAAGACTATGACGACTCTGGAAGATGTTAATTTGGTACCATTTTTTTAGCAGATTCCACAGGTTGGACTTTATTTAAAGGATATTGAAAGAACAATTGCATATTTGTGACAAATGTGAAGTGATATTTACAGTTTTATAGTGAATGTAAGGATTTCTACATGCAATTTGGACTATTTCCCTCATATTCTTCAACATCCTATTCCTGATGCTCCGGCCGCACCACTGCATGTGGAGAATTCCTTTCTCCCTTTCCATGTCATTGACCTGTCAGATAATAATCACTCCCACTGTTCTTTAGTCGGCGGGGAGTTAATAGTTGGCGATAGTTTGCAAGATTTAGGTAAACAATAATGATATTTGGTAGATCTCTCTAGTTTATATGGCTATATTGATGTGTAAATTTCAACCATTGGAATGAAATGTTAAGCTCATGTAGTGAGTCTTCATTATCTAATATGGTATCAGAGCCATAGTTGAGTGGGATCGGTGGAGTGAAGAGTTGAGGGCTCAATGTTCTGTTGGAAGAGTTGTTGCTCCTTGTGCATGAGGAAGTGTAGGTGAAGTACTTGTCAGAGCCAATGTGTTCTCCTTAATATTCTTCTTGTTGACATAATCATTGTACGCTTGGGTCTAAGTGTGGCTTGAGGAGGCAACGTGAGTGTGGCTTGAGGAGGCAACGTGAGTGTGGCTTGAGGAGGTGGTGATGGTGCATCGTTGTGTTGAGTGAAATTGTGTGTGGCTGCATGACCTGTAGAGGGTCAAAAAAGGCGTGGAGATGTTGTTGTGGATTCAAGCAAATTATTGTGTATATTGTCATTGTTGTGGAGTTAAGAGGTGTTGTACGAGTGTGGAGCTCAGAAAGTTCTGCAAGCATTGAAATGTGCATGAAGTCGAGCTCGAGAGCCATGAACTTTGGCTACATGCTAGATTTGAGTTTGTGATTGAGGAGAACCATCATTGTATCGCTAATGTGTATCTAGTTTGGGGTGGAGTGATCCTTGATTGACCGTTGTGTGAAGGAAGCCTATGGAGAAAACTTTGGTGCTGTAGAAATTTCTCCACAAAGTTGTCACCATTGAAGATGGTATCAGGTAATTTGTTGAATTTATCGAGTATGTTGAATCGTGAACAAGTATTATTCCCTCATAGTGCAGAAAATTGAAGGATCGCTGGAGTTGTGAGTTGTTGTGAGGGCACTAAGGGTGAGCTTAGGGGCATGTGAGCCAAGATGGTACAAAAAATTATGACGCAAATGGTAATCAAATTCCCCTACTTGGTTCTCTTGACTCAAGCTTAAATGTACATTTTGAAAGTATGCATATTGTTGAACATAACTTTCATGCACAACAAAATTATGCTTGAGTAAAGTAGCTACACTAACAATAGGCCTAGAAAGTATATCATAAACCTTGTTGTATATACCTTTCTTATACCTGCTGACCAAGTGGAATTGTTGTAAGGATCCCATCCGTAAAAAGTGCCTTGATTGCTACAACTTTGTCACTGCACCATTGAAAATTTCTAAATGACATGAAAAGGGCTTACCATATTGCATGAGGACTGTGCCCATGGCATAGTTGCTTGCAAGTACATGAGATGAACTGATTTTTTATTTCAAGACATCAAATGCCTTTTGTTTCTTTCCTCCCCACTGGAAGACCTTTTCCACACTAGTCAATGCATGCAAATGAGCTGCGATAGAAGAAAAAATAGCAATAAAATTTTTCCAATATTGGGCTGCTCCCAAAAAACTTCTTACTCCAGTGATTGTCTTGGGCATTGGCCAATTCATCATGACATTGACCTTGGAGGGGTCTATCTTCAACTCACCTCCTTCAACAATATGCCTCAAGCACACCAAAGAAGTTTTTATCAAATTCACACTTTGACATATTAAAAAACAACTGTTCTTTCTTCAAGATATCAAGTACTTTTCTCACATGCATGACATGTTCATCAAGAGATTTTCTGAAAACTAATATGCCATCTAAATAGACTATCTCATCTAGAAATGGCTCCAATACATCATTCATCATACGCACAAAAGTAGAAGGAGCATGTAAAAGACCAAAAGCATAACTATCCATTCAAATAAACCTTGCTTTGTTTTGAATGTCATCTTCCATGTGTCTCCTTCAACAATTATACTTTGATGATAGTCACTCCTTAAGTTCCAATTAATGACATGCTTTCCATTCTTCTTGGGCACCAAAACAATACATGACCTATATGGCGAAGGAGATGGTCAGATGATCCATTTGTTCAACAACTCTTGGGTTTGCTTTTGTATTTCTACATTTTCCATTATTGACATCCTGTACATGTCAATGTTAGAAAGATGACAATATTGCTACAATGGTATTTCATGTTGGATTCCAATCTTGGGAGGCAATCCCTTTGGTTCTTGAAACTTCTCATCATATTGGTTAACTACATCAACACAATCAAATTTCAGTTTTGTATCACAACCTTCAAACGCTTCATAATCAACATCATTCTTTGGTTTCATCATAAGAAGCACTAAATTATTGCTTGAATTCACTAGTCTTTTCATTGTCCCTGCATTAACTAATGAAAGATTTAGTTTCTTGTGATGAACTCTCACAATATCCTCCAAACCATCTTTGAACAAGTGGTACTTGTTTTCATGGTGATCAAAGATTTATTTTCTATCATAGAGGTAAGGACTATCCAAAAAAATTCCTGAAATATCAAGCGGTACAACATCTAATTCAACTTCATTAATGAAGTTTGATATGATTGCAAACCGAAGAATACATTTTATTGTAACCTGTAAGTTTGTGTCCTTGCATATCCAACCCAATGGATATGGCTTGGGATGTAGAATGGTTTCAATATTAAGTTTCTTGACTAAGTCTTTAGATTTAAAGTTGGCTTGAGACCCACTATCAAATAGTGTGTTGATTTTTGTATGTTTTGCAATAATCCTCACATGAAATAATTCAATCCGTGTTTCTTCATTTGGAGTGCTAGTGTGACAATTTAATGTACTAGTGCTAGTAATAGATTCTTTTCCTTTTATACCCATTGTTACGCAGTAATTTGTCACCGTTGGTCACCGTCCTTGTTACCCCCACTGTCACACACTGGAGGACACATTTACGGACCTGTGACCAGTGACATAACTTGAAAACACTTGCATTGGAGTCTCCTAAGTATGAACTTCAATATCCCTGAAGACACCTTTTGAAGATCAACCCTAAAAAATTCCCTTTTTCCATTAGCGCGGGTCCACAGTGTCTAACCCGCGCCAATGGCTCAGTTCCTCCAAAGAGGGCGCGCCCATAGACGCG
>APFE031522194.1:62459-94259 GCA_000404065.3 Pinus taeda | reverse complement strand
CTGGCATAGGAAGCTCACAAATGCTTTGTGGGCAGACAGACTTTCCACCAAGAAATCCATTTGGATGAGCCCTTATGAATTAGTATATGGCATGGAAGCCAAATTTCCTTCATCTTTGGGCATTCCTACTATTAAATTGTTGTAGGAGATTCAGGCTGAACCAAATGACATGCAGAGAAGAATTAATCAAACCATTCATCTTCAGCAAACCAGAGAGCAAGTCTACGACAGAGCTCAAATGCTGCAAGAAAAACTCAAAAAGATGTTTGATAAGAAGGCTAAAGCAGAATATTTCTGGGTCGGCAACAAAGTTCTAAGATGGGACTCACGAAGAGAGGACAAGGGCAAACATGCAAAATTCGATTTTCTGATGAAAGGTCCATACATTATCAGCGCTGTGCAAGGCAATAATACATATTTTCTCAGATCTCTAGATGGAAGCACAGCTGAAGAAGGCCCTGTCAATGGCCGAATGCTAAAGCACTACAATGATCCTTTTTGATTAAAAAGAATAGGCGGTGTTATTTTCTGTACATAGAATGTTTGTATATATCAGCACTTTGATTTTATTTTGTAAGATTCCATGATGCTAAAGCACGCAGAAGAAAGCAGGCAGTGCTTTACAATTTAACAACAAAACAATTAAAGGAAAGTGTTGTTACCAGTTCAAAAGTTCAAAACAATCCAACAGTCAACACTAAGAAGTTCAAAGCATAGCAATAACAGAAGAATCAAGGCAATCTGACCTGCTGTTCTTGGCTTCTCACAAGGAAAATCCATCCCCAAGTGGAGCCATTGTTAGCCTCCTGCTGCAGGAGGTTACTCATATTTCATGATTGACATTTTACAGGCCAAATATGTCATACTTTGCATCCTGCAATGCTCCATATTTGCTAAACAGTCACCAAGGAAAGAAGGCTACTCAAAGTTCATCTACTGCATTCCAATTTTGAAGAATCATTCCAGTTTTGTAGAATTTTCATCTAAAGGGAGGTCCAAACAACTTAATCTTGTTCTCCCTAGGTTTCAATTTCCTGTTTTAGAATATAGAGAATGAAAATCTATCCAAACAGCTTAATCTTGGCAGATTCTTAGATAGGTAGAGAAACAAAGGAGCCCAACTGCTTAAGCTAGGCCCTTGGAAGAAATAAGGGTAGTTTGTAGATAGGAAGGCATAAAAAGAAAAAATTGAAATGCTGGGTCTGCAAGTCTAAAGTGCACCCAAATCAAAAGAAGAAAAAATGTTAGGTAAGTAGGCTAGGTAGGTAGTTTTGAGGTTGCAGAATTTTGATTTCTGATCAATTCTATGTTTTCAAAATATCATCTCTACTCACGACACAATCATCAGGCAGTTTCGTGTGAAGGAGCTCAAATCAGGCATAACTAACTTCCCTTTCTTCCTCTTCCCCAAATCATTAACTAATTTCCCCAAAAAGAGGTCAAGATCTGCTTGATGTCTCTTAGTTTCATCATTCTCCATGTCCTTAGCCTGGGTGAAGATCTGCTTCACTCAAGGAAGATCCATACTTTCTCTACAAAGCTCTATCTTCCCTTTGAAGCCTAAGATCTCTGAAACTTAGCGCTTTCTTGTCATATCCATATTAACTACTGACATTATTATTTAACTCCCTATATTTTCCCCATTCCCCTACTAAAAATATGTAAATAATCCCCTTATGTAAATATCCCCTCCCCCTGGTTGAAATATAACCACAAGTACTTCTCTGGGAATTACTAAGTCACCTGGACTTTAGTAAGAACCCTCCTTCTACATAAATTTCCATTCCCATGTATTTGGACCCCTTCCAAAACACTAAGAAAACCCTTTCCAAATGCAAAAAACCCCCCCGTACATTTTTCTTTGGAAATTATTAATGTTTGTTTGATAAATTTCCAATGCACCAAAACACATTTAACCCATTTCCTAAAGTTCAAAACCCACAGCGCTGCGAAAAATTAAACCTTTAACGCGCACGCTCCTTTTTTAAACTTCGCGCATCTCCCAATCCCGTCCACCGTCAGATCACCCCCCCCAGATCCGACGGCCCTTGTTCACATCGAGCGCCCTATTGTAGTGGTACGTTACCACCCAATGTCCGACGATTTTACCGTCGTACACCGGGACAGGTGGCAGCCTCCCATTGCATCGGGCCGCCCCTGACAGAAACCACCTCCGTACCAAAGGCGGTCCGATGCACAGGCCAAAACCGCCCTCCCCTCACGTAACAGGAGGCCACCTCACCTGCCACGTCACCTCCACATCACCTCACAATGCCTGCACCCGGCCCGCGTCACCCTGCCACGTGTCTCTGCAACGTCACCCCGCCATACTGCCACGTCACCCTGCCACGTTTCTCTGCCACATCACCTTGATCGCTACGGGAAATAGGCCATATTGGGGAATCTTTAGGGAATCTTTTGATTCCTTGGCCCTTTTTGCACCGAAAAAGCCCGAAATTGCCCAATTTTGCCAAATTAAACGAATTTGAAGACAGAGAGAGACCAGGAATAGAGATTAAAGAGTATCAGATCAAATATGCAGACAAAAATCACGTCAAAGAGTATCAGGAAGCGGCGAAGACCATCAATGTAGCGGAAAAGTGTATCAGAGGAGATTTTCTCAGGGCTCGAGGCAAATCCAACATTAAAACGAAATCTCTAAAAGTCAAGAAGCAATTGAAGAGAATTGAAGGCTCACCAGCACAAATGACTGCACATTAAACTCACAAAAGATCAGTGGACCAGAACTCAATGCACATTTATGACAGAACCACCGCACCAAGTCACACAGGACACCTCATCAACTCAACTTGATTCAGCTGCCTCTAGTGCAGCCCAAAGGACTTACTTGCATTTAATTCCAGCAACAATTAGGTTTTTAGAAAAATATTTTTCCTGCAAACCTGTTTAGGTCGGTTGTAATAAATGACTTTAGATATTTTGCTTATATATACCACCCTGAAATATGGAGTAGGGGTTGGTTGGTTGATCAGTAGCTTGATCTTTGTGATTCTGATCTTTCTCTCAAGTAGAGACTCGCACTGTAACTGTGATGCTTTCTATAATCAAAGACTGCTGAAAGCATGGATTTTGAAACTGTCTGCTGTGTTTAATTGGCCGAGGAGTGATTGTGGAATTCATGTGCTTCTACATGGTTCAATAAGTGTTTCTTAACTCTGTTAGCTTTTATGTTTGTTTTATCATAAATCTGCCCTCTAAATTGCAGAAAAGAAGAATAGTTTAGGATTTGCTTAGCTGCACCTTAGGCTCAATTTCTGCAATTTTTCATGTTTTCATCAGGAATAGTTATGAACATGCATACTTAAATGATCTTGTTTACGTTGTTTCTTTCACGTATGAATGATAGTTTAGGAATTCTTAACTGCTCCTAGATAACCATTCATTCACTTCCCCTCCCTGTCAATTTTGATGAAAGATTCTTAATTGCCTTTCATCCCTGACCATCATTCCATCCTTTCAGCAAATTGATAATTGTCTCATGTGTGGCTATCCCGCTCCATAATCCACTTGTGACCAAGAAAACGTGATAGCAAGCTGTAATCCATGACTCCATGCCCAATGGTTTGAAACTTATCACACCTTACCTTTCCTCTCTGCTTGGAATTTTCTACTTGGCATACATCTTCCATCCAAATAAAAAATCAAAACCCCTGAACCTGACAACTAGCCTAAAATCATCATCAACAAAATTAAATCATAAAGAGAGAGCCCTCTCTGATTGTAGGTGGGCTAGAACCTGCAGTCCAAAGATTGGTTTGTGGTTACCTCGGTCGTATCCCTAAAGGAGCTTAGGGACAACCTGAGTGATAACAGTCCGCACACAAAAGTATTGTTAAAAAGAAAGTGTGGGGTGGTGCCGCACCTCGCCGGCACGGTTGGAAGACCACCATAGGCTTGGGGGCGTGACACCAAGGGCTTCAAGGAGATTAAACCCTATGACCTCTCGATAGCGAGACACTGATTTTGACCAACTAAACTAACCCTTAAGACTACTTTTTAAAATTTGTTAAATACATAATAGAACTAGAAAAAATAAAAGTAAACTCGTCCTTAATTTCCTAGCATACATTCACTTTAAAGTTTTTAAATGATGGGAAATGTGCAAAATACTTATTACAACAAGTGAGGAAACATTCGATCAATAGACCCATACATAGTGTTATTCAAGCTATAAGGGCATATCCTCCCTATAATTTCAAAAGATGTTAAATGTAGTATCATCCTGCCCCACTTTGTCACCTTATCAACAAATATCACAACCGACCTCTCATTCAACTATAAATATATAACACAACCTTCAAATATATATATTACCGTAAATTGAAATATGATGTCGTCTTGCTCCACCAATAAAAACCATGGCCATTGTATCACTTGAAGGGTGATGCAAGTGATAGCTGCAGAGAGCGAGCCTTGCTGAAGAGTGTTTAGGAAAAGTTAAATAACGGAAACCTACGAAATCCAGTGTCTGCACTAACTGCCATTGACAACTATGCCGAGGATAGTACATTAAGAAAACATTTAAGGACGGACCTGGGCTCTATTCTAGTTGTTGAAGTGAAGAAAATTGGTCGCAATATTATGGCCTTGGAGCTGGAAACTGATTCCGGGTATTTGTTCATCATTATTGCTTCGACAATGAAAAATCCTGCCAGCAAGCTGAGTACATTAGATGCATATAAACATACCATTGGGGCTGCCAACAAAATCATAGAACTTGCAAATGACATTAATATCAACACAAATATATTATCCTTTGGTATTGCCTTTCGCTCAATTCGATCGCATAGCATTAGAGGAAAACCCACATTACGGATATTAGAGAAATGGTCATTTAAACCTAAACAATTGTGCGAAAAAAAGAAACGATCTCCAGCGCCTCCTGCGATACTTTGCAACTCAATGAAATCAATGTTAGATGTTAATCTAATGATGTGCACCATGTGCAAAATATGGTCATTTGTCCTCACCTTTGGTGTCACGCCCTTACACCTACGGTAGTCTTTCAACCACTTATAGTGAGGTGCGACACTATCAACCGTTTTCTTTTCACTAGTACTTACAATTGCAGACTACGCATAAAATTCCATACTTAGTTTTATTTTTGTTACCAAGTATTATTATTTTATCCTTTATACAAGTGAAAGCCCATAACATTCACATAAACAACGTTATACAAGAGAAATGCACAACAATATAAAGGGAGGGGCAACTCTCTGCAATATGAGTTTGCTCGAATCAATATATTATCCAATCTTCACTTTTACAAAGTACAAGTTAAACCTTGGGAAACCCCAAATTTACACTTAGCCAATTTTCAACTTCGGAAAACTCGATTGCCCAGCTCATCGGCACCCCTGCACGGTCGTCGCATGACTCACCAACCCTTTGTTCACCTCGTCGCACGATCGTGTTGTTTGCCCAACTTGGACGCGCATCGTCGTAACCAAGTCGCCACACACGGGCGCCTCCGCACGAGTCACACCTTTGTTCATAATCTCAACACTCCACCAAAAGTCACACCGTGCACACTTGCACGATGGACGGGTGCTCACCCGAGTCACCCAAGAACCCGTGCCAAGTAGTCGCACAAACCGGGCACCCACTCCTTTGTTTCACCGTCAGGCGCTCATTCGCACAATCGGGCGCCACACCCGTGCACGCCCTTCTCCAACCGGCGGGCAACCTCTACCTTCGCCCTCACCCAAACCAAGAAACGCGCTATCTCCGTGCGGCCTTACCCAAGAGCAGACACATTATCCAAATCTGCGCCTTCCTCCTCTTTGCTGCGTCCACACTAAACCTGCGCCTTTTCTTCACATGATGAGTGAGTTCCTTTGTTGAGCGATGGTGGAAATGAACTCCACGCACCACCAATATACATGAGTGGCAGGGCGAGGTCGTAGCTACCCAGCCGACCTGCCTATGCCCTCAACCTTCATCACAAATGCTTCTAAACATGAGTCGACCTTCCTCCAAACGCTCTCAAGTCAAGACGACCTTGCTTTGTTTGTTGGTCGGCCCATGGGTGGTCCTCCACGCTCCCACGCATGTATAAATAGCTCACCCAACCTCCCACGCACTTTGATTACGCCATAACACCTTCGCACGTTTATGTTGAGCTCACACTTCAAGCCGGAACGTGTTCAAGGACTGCAGGTCCTTACACTTGGTATGCCGAAATGCTTGTAACTCGTTCCAATCAAGCTTTTAGACTTTGTCATATTTATCATCGTCCCATAAAAGGTCATATTTATACTTTCATTCTTATATTTACAATTAATTTTCATTGATATAAAAGTTTTTATTCATCTTTTTGTTAATTTTGTTTTTTAAGAATATTTTTAAAATATAATTATTTTTAACATTTTTTAACCTATAGTAATAAATCAAAATTTATAAATTAATACAACCTATTTAATAAATGTTATTGATATACACACTAAGTATCAATTTTATATATGCTATATTATAATTCTATATGCTAAATTAATATATATATTAATGTAATATTATATATTAATGTTAATGTTAATATTAATATTAATATTATAAATCTAATATGTCAAATTAATATATTAATTATATTTAATATTTTAAATATTGCTATTATACTGTTAAGTATAATTATTGTTAATTAATTAAATATGGTTAATTACTTAAAAATTTATTAATTTATTTATTTATTAAATAGTTGATTTATTTATTTTAATAATTTCATTAATGAATTAATAAATATTAATTAAAATAATTATTTTAATTATTAATTAATAATAATAATAATAATAATTAATAATTAATAATAATAACAATAATTATTATTATTATTTATTAAATTTTAGGAATAATACTATAAAGCATATTAATATTATTATACCCTAGGAATATAAAACCTTACATTAATAAACCAAGGGATTGATATTATAAACTCAAAGCACTAATAAACCCAAGGGATTAATATTGTACACCCAAGCTATATAAACCTTTAGATAAATATTATAAACCCTAAAACAAACATGGTTGATAGAGATGACGACAGTTGATTTTGATATTGAGACAATATTTGTCACAGTGAACTATTGGACCATGGTTAACCATGATCGATTTTCATATTGAGAGAATTTTTCTCACAATGTGACATTGGACCCTAGGCAATCATGATTGGCCATAGTTGGCTATGATTGACCATGGTTGACCATGTTTGATATTATAAACCGAAGGATTGTTTTTATAAACCCAAAGGAATACTAAACCCAAGGAATTAATACTAAAACCCAAGGGATTATGAATCCAATGGAATATTATTAAACCCTAAGGACTAATATTATAAAACCAAGGTATATAAAACCTAAGATAAATATTGTAAACACTAAAATAAACATGGTTGACCATGGTTGATTTTGATATGGAGATAATTCTTATCACAATGCAACGCTAGACCACTGTTGACCATGCTTAACCATGGTTGATTTTCATATCAAGACAATTTTTGTCACAATAAGACATTTGACTATGGTTAAGCATGATTGACCATGGATCACCATGTTTGACTTTATAAACCATGGTTGACCATTATTGACCATGGTTGACCATGATTATCATATTGAGACAATCTTTGTCATAATGCGACATTGGACCATGGTTGAGACAATGATTGATTTTCATATTGAACAAAAGGGACTAATATTATAAATCCAAGGTATACAAACCTTAAGATAAATATTATAAAGACTAAAATAAACACGGTTCACCATGGCTGATTTTCATATTGAGATAATCCTTGTCACAATGTGACGTTGGACCATGGTTGACCACTGTTAAGCATGATTGATTTTTAAATCAAGAGAATCTTTCTCACAATGCAACAATGGACCTTGATTGACCATGATTGACCATGATTGTTGATGGTTCATGATGGTTGATTTTCATATAGAGATAATATGTGTCAAAATGTGACGTTGGACCAAGGTTGACAATGGTTGTCACAATGTAACATTTGACCATGAGACAATATTTGACACAATGTGACCATGGTAGACCATCATTGATTTTCATATTGAGACAATCTTTGTCGAAATGAAACATTTGACCATGGTTGACGATGGTTGGTTATGATTGACCATGATAAATATTATAAACCAAAGGGAATAATATACACAAGAAATTGATATTATAAATCCAAGGGAACAATTAACCCAAGGGATTAATACTAAAACCCCAAGGGATTATGAACTAAAGCAAATAATATTAACCCAAGGTACTAATATTATAAGCCAAAGGAACATAAACCCTAATATAAATATTCTAAACACTAAAATTAACATGGCTTCCCATGATTGACCATGGTTAGCTATGATTGACCATTGTTGACCATGATTGATATTATAAACCGAAAGGATGGTTATCATAAATCAAAGGGAAAAAATACAAGGGTTTAATGCTAAAACCTCGAGGGATTATGAAGCCATGGGAATATTATTAAATGCAAGGGACTAATATTATAAACCCAAGGTGAAAAAATCCTAAGATAAATATTTTAAACACTAAAATAAACATGGTTGGCCATTGTTGATTTTCATATCAAGGCAATCCTTGTCAAAAAGCAACTTTGGACCACAATTAACCATGCTTAACCATGGTTGAGCATGATTGACCATGGATGAACATGTTTAACTTTATAAAACATGGTTGACCATGCTTGACAAAGGTTGACCATGATTGATCATCGCTGACCATGATTATCATATTGAGACAATCTTTGTCATAATGCGACGTTGGACCATGGTTGAGAAAATGATTGATTTTCATATTGAAACAATCTTTGTCACAATGCGACGTTGGCCAATGGTTGACCCTGATTAACCAAGGTTGACCACAATTGATTTTATAAAACATGGCTGACCTTCGTTGAATAATATTAAACCAAATGGACTAATATTATAAAGCCAAGGTACATAAAGCCTAAGATAAATATTATAAACACGAAAATAAACATGGTTGACCATTCTTGACCACGGTTGAGTTTCATATTGAGACTATCCTTGTCACAATGTGACATTGGACCATGGTTGACCATGATTGATTTTCAAATCGAGAGAATCTTTCTCACAATGTGAAAATGGACCTTGGTTGACGATGATTGGCGATGGTTAACAATGGTCGATTTTCATATTGAGATGATTATGTCATAATGCGACGTTGGACCAAGGTTGACCATGGTTGTCACAATGTGACGTTGGACTATGAGACAATCTTTGACACAATGTGACCATGGTTATTAACTATGGTTGACCATGGGTGATTTTCAGATTCAGCGAATCTTTTTCGAAATGCGACATTTGACCATGGTTGATCATGGTTGGCTATGATTGACCATGGTTGACCATGATATATATTATAAACCAAAGGGAATAATAAACCCAAAGGATTGATATTATAAACCCAAGGAAATAATTAACCCTAGGGATTAATACTAAAACCCCAAGGGATTATCAACCAAAGTGAATAATATTAGTCCCAATGGACTAATATTATAAACCCAAAGTATATAAACCCTAAGATAAATATTTTAAACACAAAAATAAACATGGTTGCCCATAATTTACCATGGTTGGCTATGATTGACCATAGTTGGCCATGATTGATATTATAAACCCAATGGATTAATACTAAAAGCCCAAGGGAATATTATTAAACCCAAGCGACTAATATTATAAACCCTAAGATAAATATTGTAATCACTAAAGTAAACATGGTTGACCATGGTTGATTTTCATATAGAAACAATGCTTGTCACAATGCGGCACTGGACCATAGTTAAGCATGCTTAACCATGGTTAATTTTCATATCAAGAACATTTTTGTCACAATGCGACGTTTGACCATGGTTGAGCATGATTGACCTTAGATGACCATGTTTGACTTTATAAAACATGTTTGACCATGATTGATCAAGGTTGACCATGATTGACCATCATTGACCTTGATTATCATATTGAGACAATCTTTTCTATAATGTGACGTTGGACCATGGTTGAGACAATGATTGATTTTCATATTCAAACAATGTTTGTCACAATGCGATGTTGGCCAATGGTTGACCACGATTGATTTTATAAAACATGGTTGATCTTCGTTGAATAATATTAAACCAAAGGGACTAATTTTATAAAGCCAAGGCATATAAACCCTAAGATAAATATTATAACCACAAAAATAAACATGGTTTACCATGGTTTATTTTCATATTGAGATATTCATTGTCACAATGTGATGTTGGACCATGGTTGACCATGATCGACCATGATTGATTATCAAATTGAGAGAATCTTTGTAACAATGCGACATTGGACCATCGCTGAAAATGTAAAAAAAACTTTCTATTAGACTTTCTCAACTAAGTAAACCGAACAACAATATCATTTTATTAAATTTTACTCTTCTTTATAAATGGACATGGTATAATATTTGTATAGTTTTTAAGGATTACCCACCAATGATAATTTCAATGATTAAGATAATAATTGTGTAATATTTGAATGGTTTTGAGTTTTATGGACAAAGACAAGGATTTCCATAAATGCATGCATGTAGACGCATTACAGATATTCTGCTTACTGACATAAATTTCTAATTAATTAAATAAAGGGCTTCATATCAACACAATATAGTTGAATGATAGGTTGTCACGATCAGAGGATCAATGGCCTTTGATATTTTGATAGCAACCACAATTATCAAAAAAAATATTTTTTTTTTCGCAATATCTTCACACCCTGCAAATTTAAATACACAACCATGTACACTTTAATATTTGGAAGACTTTAATATAATGAAAAATAAATTACACTCGTCCTCAAATTCTATCGATCATTGAAATTAACCTTCTAGACAAGTGCATGTGAACTTTAGTATTATCAACGTTGGTGAAGTTGACGAAAGTTAGACATTGAGAATAACATTGCCTGCTTCAGTTTCTATCCATTTTCAAATCACACAGCGACAATTAATGAAGTAGTGAATTCATTTAACGAATGGATGGTGCCTTTCTCTGCTTGCAAAACAAAACGTACCTCCGACATATTAAAACAAAAATATAAACAAACTTAGCATTATGTTAAACACAGATTTTTATGATGTCCATGACGAACAATAAATGACATTCATAAGTTTTTTTATTCTCACATTCAACACTAAATAAACTTCAAAATTTTCGATGACAAATAACATCTTCTTGCTTTAATAAATTCAACTACATTTATCCATTTAATTAATAATTTGATTGGTAACTGATAGTACTAACAATTTTAACGGCCGTTACCAATGTGGAAGTTGCCACCTCGTCCATCAATAATCTTGAAATTGTTCATAATGAGCTCTTTTTTGAGTTGTATGACCAAGGTTGCACTACATGTAATATGGCATGCTCAATGGAACCATTGTATCATTTTTAGCCCCGATGATACTCAATGGGGTCTTCACATTGCATAATATGCTTCTCACATCAGTTTGGAAAATGATTTTGACAACAACGAGTGCGAATTCAGGCTTCATATTCATCATTTTTTAAATACCTGAAGAAACAACAATAGCAGGTGTGTGTATAAGCTGAATATAGACAGAAAAGAGGAATATCTATGGGGATTAAAGCTTAAATTATTGTACTTATGATCTATTACCTTAGTGAACCACATAGTAAGATTAATTTTTCAAACAATTATGCTTTTTTGATAAAGGAAAGGTAGGCCACCATAGTGTTGGCTCTCCGTTAATGGCGGTGTAGAAGGTCAATGCTCCCCGTGTGTTTTGTGGCATGTGCTTAAATTTAGCGATGTGTCTGTTTACTAACACCTACGGGTTTTGGTGTAACGGAAATCATGACTCTAACAAGTGGTATCAGAGCCAAAGGTCTCGAGTTCGAAACACACTGGGCTCACATTTGGGGAAGATTGTTGCCCCCCGTTAATGGCGGTGTAGAAGATCAACACTTCCTGTGTGTTTCGAACATGTGCTTAAATCTAGTGATGTGTGAGTTTTGGTGTAACAACAATCATGACTCTAACCCATAATAAAAACTGTAATAAAAATTGAATGACCTCCTTTAAGCTCATCTAAAATGGTGAGGAGGTCATCCACATAAGTAGAAAGTGAATCCGTATATCGTTCGAAGTCGAAATGATTGGGATTGACACTGCCACAAAATACCATATTGAATTCCACAGAATACCATATCGAATACAACATATTAAAATGTCCACAAAGAGCTGAAGAATTTGAAAATCATGGACAAAATTTCTTTCGTCAATTAGAAGTTAAGAGTGAACTGAAACTTTCCCATAATTAAGGCATACTTCGATAATTATGGGTATCACTATATTTAATATAATGAGGTTGATGATTAAGGGTATTAGAATATTTAACATAGTAAAGTTGATTGTCGAATCAAATGGCAAGAATCTAATCATCTTAAAATGATGAGTTTATCTTTTTTTATCCATGAAGTGTGAGGAGGTTGGTTTATGTCACCCGTGATTCCATGTCCCCACACAAATTGAGGTGTCTCATGGATAAATTCTTTTGAGGCTTTATCATTCATTGCATCTCATGTAAAAATTCTTCTGTTTTTGCTTTCATAGAGGAAGTAGTTAATTCGGTTAATATAGCACAAAAGTAAGGTAGCCAAAATATGAGAAAAATGGTATTGTAGGCGTATGAAAATTGAGCAGAAACAGGTAGGACAGTAAGTAATTAATCACATCTCATATGTTGAGAAAAGATCAACGACCTACCATCCGAATTAACAAGACAGTTCGTGTGGTGTGCTCTCCTACTATTTGGAAAATGCCTTAACAAATCCCTGTCTGAATTTTACAGTGATTTCAAACACAAAAGACCAGAGAACAACGCTCTGATACAATGGTGGAATTTTCTGCTAAATTCCTTAACAAACAGACAACACAAAAATGCTCTGTTTTTACACAGAAAACTGATAATTTCGTTTTTTGGACTTGGTGTTGCAGCAACAGGATTCGGTGTTGCAGCAACACTGATCGTGGTGTTGCAGCAACAGGAAATGACACTCTGTTTTTATTAACACAGAAAAAAACAGAAAACTACTCTCTGGAATCGGTGTTGCAGCAACACGATTTTGACGCTAAGTCACTTTAAGAAGTTGGGCGTCAAAATCACTTATAAATTTACAGTGAGACAATTGACGCTTGGTGTAACAGCAACTAAAACAAGGGGCGTCAAATCACTAATAGACTTACAGAGTGCAATCAAAGTGTTTTTGACACTTGGTGTAACAGCAACAGAAAATCAGCAAAACAGTAAACTGGTATTCATCAACAGTAAACAAAAAACTGATACAGTAAACTTAGCTGTTACAAGAGGAACACTTCAGTTCCAGAAATCGATTTTCTCTAACTCAGAAAATCACGGGTTCAGCACTGCTGTGCATTTACAGAAGAGACCCACTAATTCTTCTAACCTTCTCTAAAAAACAGAACTGCTGTTCTAAAATTCTTACACACACACAGAGAACAGAACTGTTGTTCTTTTTCTGCTTACACCTTCTTGCACTTGAAAACAGAACTACTGTGCATTACATTTATAGGAAAAGTAAAAATCAGATTAAATAATAAACTAAGTAAAATATCTGCTGATATTTATCTGCATATTTATTGCTGAAGAGGCGGTGATAACTTTTCAGCAAAAATAAGACGGTTGTCTGCAGGGGATTTAATTTCTGAATTTAATGCTCAAAAATATCAGAAGACTTTGCGGCACCGAACAATCTGAAATAACTGTTGTAGATCAAATCTTTGTTCATCATTTATGTGATGCAGTTGGAATTAAATTCCAACACTCCCCCTTAATTTCAACTGCTGCATACCCAGGCATTTCCTGAAATGATCAAAACGTTTCTTTGGCAATGGTTTTGTCAAGATGTCAACCAGCTGATCCTTTGTTCTGCAGTGTTGCAAAACAATCTCACCATTGTTAACCAATTCACGTATGAAGTGAAATTTGGTATCTATGTGCTTTGTTCTTTTATGAAAAACAAAGTTTTTAGACAAAGCTATTGCTGAGTTATTGTCTCAGTAAATGGTTGTGCCATTTTCCTGTTCATGACACAAATCTCTGAGAACTCTTCTCAGCGACACTGCTTGGCATGTTGCTGCTGTTGCTGCCACATACTCTGCCTCTGCTGTTGACAAAGCCACAACTGGTTGCTTCTTGGAAGCCCATGAGATGGCTCCCGATCCCATATGAAACACATATCCTGATGTGCTTTTCCTATCATCAACATTTCCAGCCCAATCACTGTCCGTGTAACCTGTCAACTTAAAAATTTCAGAAGAAGAGTATAAAATACCAAACCCCTTCGTTCCATTCACATACCTTAGAATCCTCTTGGCTGCCTGCCAATGAGTCTCTTTCGGTCTTTCCATAAATCTGGAGATTAAACTCATAGCGTGCATAATGTCTGGCCTAGTTGCAGTCAAGTACATAAGGCTGCCAACTATGCTCTTGTACAATTTTGGATCAAAATCCTTGCTACTGTCTTCTTTGGTCAATTTCAGCCCCATTACAGTTGGAGTCACAGTTGCCTTGCTGTTCTGCATGTTAAATCTCTTCAACACAGCTTCTACATATTTATCTTGAGAAATGAAAACACCATTTTCACTTTGGTCTACTTCAATTCCAAGAAAATATCTTAAGAATCCCAAGACAGTCATTTCAAATTCACTTTTCATGACTGCTTTAAAATCAAGAATGAGTGAAGCATCATTGCTAGTAAAAATCAAATCATCTACATATAAAACAACAATAATAATCTTACCGTCATTTTCCTTTATGTAGAGTGTGGGTTCACCATCACACTTGTCAAACCCATTCTCAATCAGATAAGCATCTATTCTGTTGTACCATGCTCTTGGTGCTTGCTTCAGCCCATAAAGAACCTTCTTCAGTTTGCAAACTTTTATGCTCTTGGCCAACAACTTCATAACCTGGAGGTTGTTCAACATAAACCTCTTCTTTTAACACTCCATTCAGGAATGCAGATTTAACATCCATCTGATAAATCTTCCATTTGCGTTTTGCTGCAATAGACAACATTGTTCTGATTGTTTCCATCCTTGCTACTGGTGCAAAGGTTTCATCATAGTCTCTACCTTGTTGCTTCTTGTAGCATTTCACAACAAGTCTTGCTTTGTGCCTGTCAATCTTTCCTTCAGCATTGCTTTTGGTCTTATAAACCCACTTAACTCCAATGGAATTTTTTCCTTCAGGGAGGTCCACTAACTCCCATGTTTTACTCTTTTCAATTGCACCAATTTCTTCATTCATTGCTTCAATCCATTTATCTTCATTTACAGCATCTTCAAAATGAACTGGGTCATCAACATGACAATATAAAGCGAATAATGAATTCAGACCGGTATTTGTACTTACCTCTCCTTGTTCATAAATCTCATTCAGATTTCTGAATCTTGGTCTTCTTGGTGTGCTGGAAGTTCCATCCGAACTTGAGGGTATTTCAGATCCCTGTGGTGTGCTTGGAGAAGCACTGCCTTGACTTCTTAAGGGTGTTCGAATTCCAGCTTGTGGTGTGGTTTGCTGAATTTGCTGTGGTGGAGGAGGAACCACCAAGGAAGGATTATTTGTTGCTGTCCTTTCCTTTTCTTCTTCATGAGACACAATTGTCTTCACATTCACTGTCTTTTGTAGACTTCCATCCCAAGCTTCATCTTCAATGAACTGCACATCCCTACTTACAATCAATTTCTTAGTGGATGGATTATAGAGTTTGTATGCTTTTGACTCATCACAATAGCCAACAAACAGACACTTCTCCCCCTTACTATCAAGCTTTCTCCTTAGCTGATCCGATACATGTGCATAAGCTACACAACCGAATACTCTCATGTGAGTGACAGTTTGCTTTTGACCACTCCATGCTTCTTCTGGTATTCTGTTCATGACAGCTTTAGTTGGGCATCTATTCAAGATGTAAATTGCGCAAGTGACAGCTTCAGCCCAATACTCATGAGGCCAGTGTTTTGCCTTCAGCATACTTCTAACCATGTCAAGAATGGTCCTATTCTTTCTTTCAGCAACACCTTTTTGCAGAGGTGTATACCTTGCTGTGAACTGATTTTGTATGCCATTCTCTCTGCAAAAACACAGAAAGTCTTGGGAGATGTATTCTCCTCCTCTATCTGTTCTGAGCACTTTGATATAATGCCCACACTGTTTCTCAACAAGAGTTTTGAAGTGGCGGAATTTCTCAAACACTTGACTCTTTTGTTTCAGTATATACACCCATGTCTTTCTGGTGTAATCATCAATGAAAGTTAAGACATATATGTTTCCGAAAAATGATGGTATTTGCATCGGTCCACACGCATCAGAGTGAACAATTTCCAAGGGTGCTTTTGCCCTTATACTCTTTCCTGCTGGAAATCTTTCTTTGTGTTGCTTGCCCAAGATGCAGCCTTAACAAAGGTTGTCCAGTTTTTCAATCAATGCAATCCCTTTACCATTCCCTTTCTGTGCAACAAATTCAGGCCTCCGAAATTGAGATGTCCAAATCTCAAGTGCCACAACCAATTCACATATTTCACTTATTCCTGAAAGAATTCTTGTGTTATAGCTGCAATAGTTCTTCCTTCCTTCAAATCTGCCCTGAGTTTGAGAGGAAACATTCTATTGCTGGTCATTTGCACCTGTGCAATGATCTTCTTACTTGGAGGTATATCTCTGATTGTACACATATCATCTTTGAAGAACACGTTGTAACCTTTGTCAATGAGGTGCCCAATGCTCAAGAGATTACATTTCAGACCAGGTACATAGTATACCTATGGCACATTCATCTGTTCTCCATTTCTTGCTCGGATACTGACTCTGCCCTTACCCTTGATAGATATCTTACTATCAGTTCCTGTTGTTACCTCAGATTTCACATTTTCATCCAGATTGGAAAACATTGCAATATTTCCAGTCATGTGATTACTACAACCTGAGTCTAAGAACAAAATTTTCTTGTTTGTCTTGTGCAATGTTACATGTTAACCAACACATTCTTTGGATTCTTATCTTCTTCATTTGCAAAATTAGCATTCTGCCTACTATTCATGTCATTTTGTTTTTTTTTACATTCATTGGCGTAATGCCCATATTTCTTACAATAATGACATTGGACTTGGGATTTGTCATACCTTTTTCCATGAGCTTGCTGTTTGCTTGAACCTTCATCTTGGTTCTGATTGCAGCTCCTTCCACTTGTGATTGCAGGATAATATTTGCCTCTATTTTGGCTTCTTCCACGACCTCTGTTATTTGCACTGCCTCGACCTTTTCCTTGGTTGAAAGACATCTGAGTCTTGAATGCTTGCTCAAAAGAGGAATCTGTTCCTCTACTTAGTATGTGTTCATGAGACATAAGAGGAGCACTCAGTTCATCTACCGTGAACTGTGAAAGATCTTTTGTTTCTTCTATTGCTACCACAATAGATTCAAACCTTGAGGGTAAACTTCTCAAGGTTTTCTCTACAATCCTTCTTTCTTCAAGAATCTCACCATGAGATCTTATCTGGGTTATCAACCCAATAACCTGAGTGAAGAATGAACCTATTGTATCAGATTCCTTCATGCTGAGTGTTTCAAAGTCTCCCCTCAACATCTGCAACTTTGCAGTCTTCACATTCTCCATGCCTTGATAGGTAGTTTTGAGAATATCCCATGCCTCCTTAGATTTTGTTGCTGCTGCAATCTGTGGAAAAACACTTTCATGTACTGATTGAAAGAGAAAAAAGAGGGCTTTGGCATCCTTCTTCCTGTCGCTCTTCAACTGGTCTCTTTCTGCTACTGTCAAAGCAGCCAACGCTATTGCATCTGCAGGTTCAGCATAGCCAGTTTCAACCAGCTCCCATATTCCCTGCGAAGCAAACAATGCTTTCATTGTTATGGACCAATAACTGTGATTTTTCCCATTAAACTGTGGCAATTGGGAATTTCTCAAACCTGTTCCAGCATCTGCCATCTTAACTCTGTATAGGTAAAGAAGAGATACTGACTATAAAATTAAAAATAAGCAAAAACTTTCTCTGCTGGAAAAATCTGCTCAATAAACTTCTTACAGCTCCTACAGTGAAAAAACAAACTCTGTTTTTTTTTTTACTCACTGAGTGCCTAGACTAGCTCTGATACCAAGTTGGAAATTTCTGTTAATTTCAAACACAAAATAAATTTCACAGAGAAAAATGCTCTATTATTTAATTCAGGATCTTAATCATAACAAAAAAAACTGTTACAAAATAGTCTTCCTTTACTCAGAGGGATTACAACAGCAACGCTTCAGTTCCAGAAACTAATTTCACTATCTCAGAAAAATTTGAGTTTCAGCATTGCTATGCGTTGCAGAAAAGAAAGCTTCTCCTTTTTAATTCTACTCTCACTCTCAGAGTACAAAAACAGAACTGCTGTTCAAAAATTACTTGCACTCACACAGAAAACAAAACTTCTGTTCTTTTTCTTTCTACACTTGAAAAAACAGATCTGCTGTTCGTTTTATTTATAAGAAAATAAATATTTGAGTTAAACTATAAACTAATCAAAATATCTACTAATGTTTATCTGTGTATTTATTGCAGAAGAGGCGGTGATGCTTTTCAAGACGATAGTCTACAGGGGAATTAAACTCTGAATTTAGTGCGTGGCTTATCACAACATCGCATCGGAGGAAGTGAAAAGATGTGTCGCTGCTTCCATAACTATTTGAAACATGCAATTTGCGATATGCGATCAGATCGTATCGCGAAATCGCAATCGCAGACGATAGAAGGGATGTAAAGAAGGTTAACAAGAAAATGTGCGATATGCGATCTGCGACTTGATCGCATCGCAGGGAGCTCAAAAGGATGATTTCTGGAGACAGTATGTTGCGGTCGCTGTCGCTCCACGACAGTTTAATTTATTTATTCCAACACATTTTAGGCGTATGGAAAAAAATAAAATTATACAAATAAAATAAGAATAAAAATATAAATGGCTCATTATATTCATGTGAAATATAATTTATTTAAATGGAAAAATTAAACCAGTTTAGATCCATTTTAATTCCAAATCTCTGAATTAAGATGGATTTAGATTGATATTAAAACAATAAACCACTATATATATATATATATATATTATGTTAGCACCTACTACATAAAAACCACATTTGTTAATACCATTATGTTAATTTACTTTGATAACATACATTGTGTTAGTTTACTTTGATAACGATTATGTTATAGTTTTAATTTAATTATTTATTAAAAAATATATTTGTGAATTTGCTGGTTTGCACAGTGAGGCTCGTTTGTGGGTGAAGGTGCGGGCAGGAGTGCTCGGAGGTTGAGTTGAGGTGTGCACGGGTGTGGCACTTGGTTTGTGCGAAGGCTTGTATGACAACTTGGCACAGGTGTCTTCGTGACTCGGGTTAATGCCCGCCCATCGTGCAAGTGTGCACGGTGACTTGGTGAAGTGTTGGGTTGTGGACAAAGGTGTGTCTCGGTTGGAGGCACCCGTGTGTGGCGACTCGGAGGTGCACCCGACAAACGACATAATCGTGCGTTGGTGAGTCATGCAGCGACCGTACGGAGGTGCCAGCGAGTTAGGCAACCGAGTTTTGCCATGGATTGTAAAATTGAGTAACTATGAAACTTGGGCTTTCCAAGTATACTTGTACATTGTAAACTATTATATAATATATTGTTGGGTAGACTCATTGTTCAGGGAGTTTTCCCTCCCTTTATAGTGTGCAATTGTGTTCATCGTTTATAATTGTTGTTGATAATGAATGTGTATGTGTGTTCATTGGTATAAAGGATAAACAATAATACTTGGTTGAGAATCACAAGCTAAGTAGGAATCAGTGGTTAGGCGTAGTCCATGAGCACAAGTATTGGTGAAAAGAAAGTGTTCGGTGGTGCCGCACCTCTTCAAGAGCGGTTGAAAGACTACCGCTAGCCTGGGGGCGTGACAATTGGTATCACAACTGGTGAACAGGTTCAGGTGTTGAAGCATTAAAGCTGATATCCGGGTTGATGAAGAAGTTACTGTCATGACAGGTACTTGTAAGGGAAAGAAGTTGGGGAAACACTTCCTGATAGGTGTTGCATCAAGGACTTGGGTTGCAGGTGAAGCTGTTGTATGGTCGAGACTAGATTGCAAAGAAGGAAGAGGCTATTAGCAATGGCCAAATCACAGATTGGGTCTAGTTATGGTGCGAAGGATACTACTCTTGGGTTTATTGAGAAAGTGTTGGATAAAGTGAAGCACTTAGAGGCTTACTCGAATAAAAAGATTGACTTGGTCGTGAAAGAGCAAGAGGAAACTTTGAAGATGAAGGAAGAGCTCGATGAACTCCGAACGCAACTCAAGTACACTAATCTTATGTGTACACAACTTGAAGTAAGGGTCAAGGAGGTTGAAGAAGCAAGGGACCAAGGTCTTTCAAAGATCGTGGACTTGAAGAAAACTCTTGAAGAAGCCAGAGAAGAGATTGCGGTGTTGAAGAAGGCCGTGAGGCATGGCTCAGGTGGAGGAGTGCCTCATGTGAAAGTCAAGGAACCAGAATCTTTCGATGGTACAAGGAGTACAAAGACTCTTGGAAACTTTCTATGGGACATGGAGCAATACTTGGAATGGTTGGGTCTATCTGATGATGAGACGAAGGTCAAGGTAGCTGCTCAGTTCTTGACAAAGGATGCTAAGATGTGGTGGCGAAGATGGATGGACCAGATTGCTAGTGGCAGTGCTAGTGACATCACTTTGTGGGATGAGATGAAAGGAGCTTTGCAGGCCCATTTCAGTCCTCAAGATGAAACGTGGGAAGCAAGGATGAAGATAAAATTCATAAAGCAGACAGGGAACCTTCAGACATATTAGCGGGAGTTTGCAAGTGCGGTCCTAGGACTTCCTGACATGGTAGAGAGGGAAAAGGTGTTCAATTTCATTATTGGGTTGAAGCCTTGGGCACGCAATAAAGTGAAGAGACAGAGAATTAGAACACTTGAAGAAGCTTTTGCTGTTGTGGACAAGTTGGTGGAGCATTATGATGAGACTTTTGATGATAGGAAGAAGAAGTCTGACAAGCCAAAAGATAAGAAGAAAGAAGATGCTTCGAAATCGGATGACAGTTTGAAGACGAAGAAAGTCTTAAAGTGTTGGATATGTGCAAGACCACATACGGTGAAGAATTGCCATTCTAAACCGAAAGTGGCTGTGATTTCACAATCTAATGCAAAGAATGAAGAAGCTTCTGTGGGGATGATGCAGATACTTGGTGCTGCTACTGCTACAAAGGTGATCTCTCGGAAGGATCCTGAGAGGAATAAGTTGGAGTATGTTCGAATGAAAGTTGGAGATGCTGATATACTCACTATGGTGGATAGTGGGGCTTCTCACAACTTCATGGGAGAAGATACTGCGAGAAGGATTGGGATGAAATTTATACCGATCAAGGTACAAATGAAGACAATGAATTCTCCTCCAAATGAAGTTCTTGGTGTAGCTGAAAAGGTGGACACAACACTTGGTGAGCGGACAGGGAAGGTGGACACAACACTTGGTGAGCGGACAGGGAAGGTTGACTTCACTATAGTGCGGATAGATGACTATGAGGCTATGCTGGGAATGGAATTCATGAAACAGTTTAATGCTATGATTTTTTCTCATTTGAAGAAGCTATACATTTACGATGGAAGGGAAGATGTACCCATTGGTGTGCCTACCATTGGAGTAACAAGGCCTGATTGTAAGTTGGCGGTGATGCAAATGGAGGACGAGAAGTGAATGGATGACATGAGTAAGCGGTTGTCCATGGTTGAGACAAAGCTTACCGAGCAGTCATTGGTCATCAGGACACTATCAGATAGTATCTTGGATTTGTCAAGAAGGTTAGAAGTGGTCGAGGATGATGATGATGATGATGAGGCATATGTGAGGCTGAATGTCCAAGATGAGGATCGGGTCACTTATCTACAGAGGATGGAGATTGAGGATCCTGACAGATGGATTGAGATGATTAGTGAGGGTGAGTCTTCAGGCTCTACTCCCTCCACATCTTCGTAGATGGACAACAAGATGGGGCTCATTGTTAGCTGCTCATGGCAGTGAGTCCTTTAAAACAGGTAGAGTAGGTATGACAGATGGTGCAGGGATGGCTTGGCATCAAGCATCATGACATATTGCAGATGGGATGGAGTTTCCATGGACCTGAGCATGGTGGTGATATTCTTGGTGAGTCTGGGATGTGGCAGAATCCGAGATAGACTGCTGAAGGCCTAAGGAGGAACATTCTTATGATTTGAGCGTGACAGTTGGACTGATCACTCGACTAGTTCAAGTCATGAGGGCTAGTAGTGTACCAAAGAGATGTTGGCATCAGGCAGATGAGGAGGACAGTTCACGGGATGAGGATGACACATGGTGGAGATGGTAGTTCTACATATGTTGTGGGGATGTTTGCAGTATGCGGAGAAGTTGATATCATGGACCGAGGATGAGACAGACATTGGTTTTTATCTTGGTGGATGGATACCAGGATGGTATGTTGTCGAGGACAAGAACGACTTCAGGTGGAGGAGGATGTAATAACCTGCGTTCTCCGGCATGAAGTGCGATGAGAAAAGTGCGAGCTGCTCCAACTTATGCGATGACTTGTGTGCATTAGTGAGGGAGAGTTCCATTGTTTATACAACGTGGAAGTGTATGGAGGCCGACTGGAATGTGTAGGGGCTTTTGCGATGGTGCAGGGACTTGGGTGAGGTCGGCTGGGCAAGCCATGACCTCCCCTCCCACGCATATAAGTATGGTTATGCGTTGGTTCATTTGGCAAGAAGAAACTCGCTCATCTTCATTCGCTCTACAAAGGAAGTGCGCTGAATGGTGCGTAGGTCAAAGGGAGGCACAGTTGTGACATGCCCATTCTTGGGCTAGTTTGCATGGTGAGGCGCGTTTGTGGGTGAAGGTGCGGGCAGGAGCACCTGAAGGTTGAGTTGAGGTGTGCACGGGTGTGAAGCTTGAGGCCATATCTGCCGTTTGTCAGGATGGAGTGCTGACCATAAACGTTCATAAGCTTCCACCACAAAACTGAAGAAACCGAATACAATTGAAGTTAAAAGTGCATAATTCATTCCTTGTGTATCCGGAGTTCTAAATTTTTGGGAAAATTTGTAGAATTTCATTGTCCACGATCTAGTCTGCTTTTTGCATATTTTTTCTTTCATAATTGATAAATATTTAAGATTCCTGTTACAGCGGAATACGGCTCTGCATCCCTTAAAGAGTATTCTGATTGTGAGTGTGTTTCTGGTTATCTCAATATAAATTCGATACTTGACAAGCTTATATGGACTTTGCCAATGGTGTAATTTGTGGAAATTGTGTCGAGTGGAATTTAAATCTAAACCTCCTTAGTATGTATTTAAAATAAATGTATATTTTAAGAAACATTTTTGGGAATATTCTAATAGCGTGTTTTCCTGGTTATCTCATTATAATTTCTGTATTTGAAAATATTTTATGGACGTTGCCCATGGTGTCATTTGTGTAAAATTTTTCAACCTTTGCCATTTAAATTTAAATCTAAACCTCTTTTTTATGAATTTAAAAATAAATGTATTTTAAGCCACATTTTTCTGGTCTAAATCTAAAAATGGCCAAAGTCGGACGCTTTAGAAATATTAGCTCAGAGGATCACTCAGGAAAACCTACGAGGAGGGATGAATTGGGAATAAATTAAATGGTTTTTATCCAACTAATTAGGTAGGATTATTTTTTGAAAAATGCATTTATTACGTGTAAATATTAAATTATAAAAGAATGTATGAGATCAGAAGGTTGTATCTATTATGACATGGTGTGCTTTATTAATTTAATTTTTTTATTTTATATAGTTTTATGTTTGTATAATATATTTTTTTTTCATATTTATGTTTTTATTATATTATTTTTAATAATTTCATTCTTTTAATTCACATTTAATTTTCATTTTTTCAAAATTGTACAAATATATCTTAGTTAGAATATTTTTACACTATTTTGAGATGTAATTTAATATTATTTTCCATAATATTTGTGGAGTCAGTTTCCACTATGTTTTGCATCATCTTCATTTTCAAATATATGTATATTAGTTTCTTATTTCATTATTGCAATTAATAAAATTTTATTATTTTTCTTTTCAATATCACTAAAATAAATGAGATATAATCTTTGAAATTCTTAATAGAATTTGGAAGCTATTAATTTTTCTTTGGAATTAGTAATTTCAGGTCCCAATGCTCGTAGGATTTCATGCTTGCAATTAATAATGTTATAGTCATAAATCCCAAATTTCTTAATTCTTAGGTATTTTGCAATCAATAATGCTATAGTCATAAATCCAAAACTCCTTAATTCTTGTTATTTTATAGTTACATTTCCTTGTACATTAACATTTTCAGATTAGCAATTCTCAATGTAATAAACATTTACAATGTTTAAGGGCTTGGTAATAACCAATAGAATAAGATGATGATAATGTAATTACTAAGTTCATTGTATGTGGGAGGGGCCTCTTAGTTGACTAGATTGCGTAGCTAAGGTTCAATTTCATAGAGTCAACCAAAGATGTTTCCAATGAAGTAGTTTAGTTGGTCAATTGATTGTTTAGTTCAAGCAACAAGAAGTTACAAGTCACAACTACCTTTATTTATGTAATCTATAAATAGACATAGATATAAAATGTAAGAGATTTTTTTTATTGTTGACTATATATTAATAGTGTAAGATAATTAATAGATAAAATGACCCTTTTTCTAATCATTGTTTCCCTTCAATTTTGTCAAAATATAGTAGATATTTTTGAGAAGCATGAATATTTAAGTTGTTTGATTGACATTGTGGTTTCTTGAGGGTTTTGAATCCATTTATGCATTCAAAAACACATTTTAAACAAGATATGAATATGTGGTTTTTTTAGGGTGTTGAATCCATTTATGTATTAAAAACACATTTTAAATAAAAGCAAGTTAGAATCTCACCTAAAATTGCATTTCTAGTTCCAGGTCATTTTGTATATTAGTTAGACTATGCCTATATTAATAAAGAATACTTGTTATTGGCTCCATAATTACTCTCTATTTTCTTTTCTACCATATCTGTATGCATGTATATTCTATATTTTATCTTGTGGTTCAATTGTTGCATTATTTGTAGCAACTTTTACTATATAATCACTTAAATTACCACAACATATTTTAAATTGTTTAGTTAATCTCCATGGAGATAACTAATCATTTTGAATTGCATTATCACTTAGATTAATGTAACTAATTAACATTTCTAAAATTAATGTAATTGACTAATATCATTTTCTTCAAATGTTCAATAAATGAGGACACTAGGATATATTGTAAAGGGCTTAGGGCCTGTATTTATTGCATGGTTGTATTATTACTGCAATCAATATTCGTAGTCCAATGATTTTAAGTTATATTATTGTCAAAATGAATTAAACATAATATATTTGTCATATATTATCATTAGAATCAATGCAAATTATTCTTCCCCCCTATATCATCATGAAACCAATACACCAAAAGAATATCCAATTTTAAAATGCTTATTTACTGATGAAATATGCAAGATATCACTTGATGCAATTTTAGAGTAATTTTGATAGTTCTCAAATTTTAAATGTCATTTTAAGGATTTAATCATAATATTTATTTTAGATTCTACAATCCCTTTAAGTTGCTTGCTCAAATACACCCATATCCCAAAGATTAGCTACCTTGATGAGGAACATTGACTAAAAGTTAATATTGATGAATACAATATTACCCAAAATTTCCATACAAGATGTTATATTGTTTAATTTATATAGTACCATAGTCATGGTTGACAAATGACAGATATTCAATGGTTTGCCAAAAGTACAAATTCAGTTATTTGTTATTATGAAAAAACTATACCATGTAGATGAGTTATTATGTTTAGGGAGGAGACTAGTGAAAAATTCAGTTATTTGTTATTACAATAAAAAATATACTAAGTAGATGAGTTATTATGTTTAGAGAGGAGACTAAGGGTAACATGATCAATCTTTTATAATATGACTAAATTTTATTTTTATTTTTATTAGTTATTAATTGGTTGATTTGATTCATTATTTTGTAATATATTTACTAGTTAAATGAGTAATTAATTGCCATCAATTTGTAGTGCATTTTCCAGTTTAATGAGTCATTAATCACTTTCAACTTGTAGCATATTTACCAATTTAATGAGCTGTTAATTATTATCAATATGTAGTATATTTACTAGTTCATATTTGTCTTTTTTTAATGGTTTCAAATTCATTTTATTTTTACTACTAATTATTTTTTTAATATTAAGTTATATGATTTGAATAATTTATTAAATGCCATGAATTTGAGTAATTTCACTGTATAATATTAAGATTAATCCGATTTCAATGAAACAACTTTCTAAAATTATATGTTTAAATATTAAATAAAAATGTCATATATGTGAAATGGATGGTATTAAATATATTGCACTGCAAACATGCATTAAACAATAGTATACACAAGTAAAAACACATGATATATGTGTGTATGTCTTGCTAGGAAAATGGATCATATTTTTCCTATTAGATGAGAAACTAATCCCTAAGAGTTCCAAGTTTCACAAGTTTTATATTTTTCAGTTCTTGTGCCATAAATTTCCTAATTAGAATATGGTTGGTGGATAATTTAGATTTATTTTAAATAGGGCCTTGAAATGGGAGGCTCAACTTCAAAATCCAAGTGATCTTCATCATGAAATTTGAAGTCGGTGTTGAGATCCTATTCTTTATGGAGATAGGATGAACTGATTTATGAAAAAATGTATTTGTTACATAAGAGTAGGACAAATCCAAAATATTCTTCATTAGAGAAAAACTAGAATGAGCACAAACATTATGGGTAGAGAAATTTGCAACATTCAAATAGGGTGTCAATGAGGAAAGAGGATACCAAATTCATATCAAACAAGAATCAATGGCCAATAGAAATATGTCAATTGTAAGTGAATCACCACTTTAAATATTTGAAATTTGGGTGGATATCCACTTCATCATTTTTTTTATTATGGTTCTAAGGTTTGGTAATGGTTAGCTTTTGCAGTCAAGTATGCCAAGAGTGTAGCACCCTCCTCCACACTTACCCAAGCTTTCCAGTCCACTAGGTAAATATGTGACAAAGAGTTACGATGATAAGATTCAACCTCCTATATCACCTTAGGAAGTGAAATTGACAAACGAAAATGAAACCGACCTTCCTAAAGTGCTACAGACCCCGAGGATATCCACAATTAACATAGATATTCAAATAGTTTATTTAAACCTTGTGTTTAAATATTTCTGAAAAGTATGAAGTTTAAACAATTGCTCACACTTGGGATTGGCTGCTTTGCCAAACTCGGCTAATGCCAAACGATTTTCCAACCTACTAAACTCTATAAGTGTTGACTTTTAGGGTATACAACTTTGACTGTCTATATTTCACGATCCAAGAGGCCATTTTTAGACTTCCAAATACCACCAGAAATATTGTCGAGAGCTCTATCCATCAAGGTGGGTTTCATCTATATCTAATATGAACTGCTACTCTAGAAATATCTCTAAACTCTTTGCACCTTTTCTAATTGCTCCACCAAGATTTTGCTCCTCTTTCAATCACCTTATGTCTTTCTTTGCCAATTGTTGACAACATTGTCATCAATGTATTGTTGTTGGCCATACTTTACCTTTACCTTTGCCGTCAATGAAAACATATTTACAACATACCCACTCTACACACTTTTAAGTAGATCCTCATTGAGAAAATTTCTAAATACATGAAAAAAAACATGTTTCAAACATGTTTTTTTCACATATTTTGATCTTTTTTTCTTGGAGTTGATCTACGCAAAAGTACTTTGAGTGGGTACCTATTTGATATAGAATATAATTCTACATCCAATGAGTGTACACATGAAATTTGAGTAAAAAACCAAAGAGTTAAGTTGAAAATATGATAATAAAAAAATGTAATTTTTTTTTTTTTTCAAAAGCTCAACTTGTATTTTATTATGTATACTATTATTTTATTATACTCAGGAGACCATTTAAAACCTAAAAATTTCTATAATGCAAGGTCCTTGTGGTAAATACATTAGACTTTGGTTCAGTATGCTTTCAGAGATATGCCTTATGGAAGTGAGACTTTTTGAATGGTATTGAAATCAATTTCAAATATGTTAACTTGGTATTCTTCTTATTAACTTATTTTCTGGGAATTTTCGGGCAATGAAATTTTTAGCAATATAATGAGACATACATAATTACCTCAAGTAAAAACTTTAGATTCATATTTGCAGAATAATATAGGTAGAACATTTTACAAGTTCATTCTTGTGAATAGGCTTAAAAAAACAAGTTTTGGTAGAGTTTCCATAAATCTCATTTGGAGATGCAAATTTTGGTTAGACTTGGTGAAGGTAAAAGTAGCACACAGAACTGGTGAAGGTAAAAGTAGCAAGTAGGCTTGGTGAAGGTGGAAGTAGTGAGAAAACTTAGTGAAGGTGGAATTAGTGAGCAAGTATTTCTTGAATTCTTTTCGTGTGCTCTTCCTCTCCTTGATTGTTTTCACTTGTGATAAAAGAAATCTATGCCATTTAAATTAAATTTGGAAACTATGGCATGAGCTTATAAATATTTACTCTTATTAGAAAAACCATGCTTAGTCTTCTTACCCAAATATCTGGTCCTTGGGATGTAGAGTTGCCATTGATATCGTAGTGTAGAAGTATAATCATGTCCTACGTTCTCTATGGTGGAATAAATAGATTGGTTAATCAAACAATTTATTACCGTTGGATGACGTTTCATTATACCTACCGATTGTAAGATGCCTACCCAAAAATGACAACACATATCGTTTACATTTAATTTTCCATGACACACAAATTTTCTAGAAAGGAAACATGGATTTTGGAGGAGTGGTTTGTTTATAGTGGAATCCTTCCATGGCATGCAACTTACGTTGAGGGTAAGGAAACATACATGAAATCTGTTGGCCTTTGCCAACCCATGTTCCAATCGTGTCGTTGATGGTAATGACATTCAGTGAAGGGGGATGGACAAAAGGATTGATTTAATTATTTATCGGTTGTCATCTTCCCATGAGATCACAGGTGGATTTAACATCAATAAAGTAGAGCTTGTCAATCCCCCATTGTAAATCTGTAATTTCATATCTCCAAATTCTAACATTTCTTCCTATGGTATCTCTTGGATTCCTATTTCTAACCCCATAAGTGTGATCAAGATTACATTTTTCGTGAAAGAGTGACGCCAAATATCCCATCAAGGCTTGTTTATGGATTGGTTCAATATATCGAATTTGTATGCAGTGCCACGTGTCACTGTTCAAACTTTCGTCCATGAAATGGATACACGAAAAACTAAAGTTTGTGCACTTTCACTCACTTTTTACATAATACAAAGTCGATGAATGAAACAAATGTTATAATGACTTTCCCTAGGTCACCTGTTTGTGATTGAATTATGGAGCCTACAAAAACCCTAACTTCATTAGATCATATCTCTGAAAATATAGTGAATGAAGCACTAATATTTTTATACTCATTTCACCAATATTTTTGCTCCACATGGTAAAAATTTTAATTTCTGAACCCTCGTAGTAAAAACAATATAGTGAAAATTTGAAGATGACCTATTTAAAGAGGAGAACTCCTAGAATCCAAAGCTCCCATATGAAATGTATTGCAACCAACTCACAGAAAAGATATATTAATGACTTAAAAATTATCCTCTTTGAGGGGGAAATTCCTTTACATTACATAAATAAACAATTATTGGATGATACAGATGACAAAGACTCCTTTGTATATATAGGAGTCTAAGGGGTCATAACATAATTAGATCCTACATGACAATAATAATGTATGGGCACAACAATAATAATAGTGGGTTTCTATGGGGCACAAAAAAAATATGGTCAATACATGGGCATAACAATAATAATAAGAGGGATACTATAATGTTATAGGTACCTAAAGTGAGAGGGAGAGAGAGAGAGATAAATCCATAGGTAGACATAAAGAGAAGGAGATAGAGAGAGAGACAAAGGTACATAGATAGGGACAATGAGAGGTGGTGATATAGAGACAGTAGTGAGACAAAGCTATTAGGGGATAATGAGAGCCATGGGGAGCGATTATGAGAGTAAGAGATGACATAGAGTGTGACGGGGTGAGTGAGAAAGAGGGGGAGAGAGAGATAGATGGAGAGAGAGCGAGAGAGAAAGAGTGCATGACGGATGAAGAGAGAGTTAGGGGAGAGAAAGAGAGACATGGGGAGTGGAGAGGGACGGGAAGGCAAAGGGAGAGTGTGAAGGGGATGGAAAGATATAGAGAGTTTAAGAGGGGGCAGAGAATGATAATGGAGTAGGGTGAGAGGAAGAGAGGGATTGAGTGGGAAAGAGGAAGAGAGGGAACGAGTGGGAGAGAGAGACTGGGAAAATATATAGGTGGAGAGAGGGGAATAAAGGGTGAGATATTGAGAGAGAAGAAAATAAAGAGGAAGAGGGAGGTGGAGGGAGGGAGAGGGGAGGAGAGTAGGATGTGGGGAGAGAGACAATGTGGAGAGAGAAAGAGTGAGAGAGTGAGAAAGGGAGAAAGAGTAAAAAAGGGAGAGGGGGAGAGAGAGTGAGGGAGAGAAAGAGAGAGAAGGGGAGAGAGACAGGGATAAAGAGAGAGAGAGAGAGGGTGGAGTGAGAAAGATTGATAGAATTGGGGGGATAAGGATGAGATAAAGTTGGTGGGATCAACAGAGAGTGGGAGGGGAGATAGAGTTGGAGAGGGGGGTTGAGATAGAGAGGGAGAGGGAGATTGAGGGGCAAACAAAGGGAGGGAGAGGGGTAGAGATAGAAGAAAATAGAGGGAGATAATAGAATGTTAGAGGGATAGTAGGAGAGGGAGCAAGATAGATAGAATGTGAAAGAGATAGGGGGATAGTAGTGAGGAGAGAGAGAGTGGGGAGGGTGAGGGAGAGAAAGAGTATGTAGGGGAAAGTTACAGAGGAGGGAGTGGGAGAGAGAGAAGGGGGGAGACACGTGGTGGGGATAAACCTAAGTTCAAATGGGAGATAGATAGAGATTAAGGGAGAGTGTGTGTGTGTGTGTGTGTGTGTGTGAGAGAGAGAGAGAGAGACAGAGAGAGACAGAGAGAGGATAAAGAGAGAGGGAGAGTGATATTGGGTGAGGGAGAGAGAGAGAGGGTGAGAGATAGGGAAGGATCAAGTGAGACAAATAGAGATAGGGAGGGTGGGGATAGGGTGGAGGGAGATATGGGGAAAGGGGATGAGAGAGTAGATCAAGAACAAAGAGTGGGGATAGAGAGTTGGAGTGAGAGGAGTGAGGGAGAGAGAGAGTGTGAGAGGAAGAGGGACATACAGAGAGGCAAAGAGTCCAAGAGAGAAAGAGTATGTAAAAGAGAGAGAGGAGGGAGTGGGGGAGATATAAAGGGAGTGAGAGTGAGGGAGAATAGTGGTAAGAGAGAGGGGAATGAGTGAGAGAGAGAGTTAAATAAATGAAGAGAGGGGTAAACGTTTGTGTGTGTGTCTGAGAAAGAGAGAGAGAGAGAGGAGTAGGAGGAGGAGGAGGAGGAGAGAGAGAGAGGAGGAGG
>APFE031522194.1:44993-57582 GCA_000404065.3 Pinus taeda | reverse complement strand
ATAACAGGTTAGGGATATAATTTGGTACAGAGAGATAGAGAAAACTATACGTAGAGGAAAAGATAAATGGTAGGGAGGGAGGAGGAAAGAGAGACATAGAGAAGTATATAAAGAGGTAGGTAAAGGGAGGGGTAGAGGCAGGCAGAGAGAGAGAGTTTAAGAGGGAGAGAGAGGGGGAGGGAAAGTAATATGGAGGGAGAGATACATAGAGGGAGGAAATGTTATGACTCCAAAATACCTTTATTTTCGAACATTTTTTAGCCATTGCCTTAATGATAAAATATCACATCTTTGAAAAATATTAAAATTCCAACAATTTTTAGTGATGGAAATAAAGCTAAATTAGCATGACTCCAAAAAACCCTAAAATTATAACTATTTTCAAATATGAAATTAAAGATAAAATATCATGTCTCAAAGAAACCTTAAATTTTGACTCTTTTCAACCATTGGAATTAAATCCAAATACCATGACTAAAAAAAAAAAACTTAAGTTTTCAACGTATTTCAACCATGGCATTATGAACTAAATATTATGACTAATTTTTTTTACAATGAATACCTAAATTAATGTTTCATTATACCAAGAGTAATTTTTATTTTAATATCTAAGAGTACAGTTCTTTGGAAATCTTACCCTAAAATCTACGATCAAATTTACTATATTTCCTTTTTAATGAGGCATCAAATTGAAACATTTTTTAACTATTGTCTACCAAATCATAAAAATAAATAATATCATGACAATAACACCATATAATTTAAGAATTTACATTAATTCCTAATATTTTATTACTTTTAATCAAAATATGAATATTAGGTTGATTGAACTAAACATAAATTATTTCTCAAAGATATTGTTGCATTTTGGATATTTGAAACAAATGAATTCTTAATAATTAAAACATCTAATCCAAAAAACATAAAAAAAAAATGAATCGTAACTTCATGTAATATCATATGCAAGTGAAAATATGTATTTCAAGTTACCATGCAAACATAATTTTCATAAAATGTCTTGGACAATTATTCAAATTCACTGATAGTTTTGGCATGCCATCCTCATCTCTTGCATTGAAATCCTCCTTTCAATGAAAACCTTCACTATCATTGTCTATGCTTTTGAAATCCTCACTTGGAGGACATTCATCTTCTTTTTCTATGCATTTCAAATTCACACTTGGACGAATTCCATCATTTTCATTGGTGATTTTGAAATCATTTCTTGGAGGAAAGTCAACATTTCCATTGGAATTTTTGAAATCCTCTCTTAGTGAAAATTCTTCACCATCAATGCTTTGAAATTATTTCTTGGAGTAAATCCTTCACTATCCTCATATGCTCCATTCAAATTCTTGTTCTAAGTAAATATTTCACCATCCTCACCTATTCCTTTGAAATTTTCACTTGGAGTAAATTCATTATCATTGTTTCCACTTTTCATATCCTCACTCAGAGGAAATTTATCATCACCATCTGCGGTTTTGAATTCTTTACTTGGATGAATTCATATTTATCATGAGTTGCTATGAAATCCTAACTCAGAGAAAATGCATTATCGTCATTTATGCCTCTAAAATTCTCGTTTGGAAGAAATTCTTCATCCTCCCTTTTGGAATTGATGCCTTTACAAACCTTAGGATTATGATTTTCTTGATTAATATGATAAATATCATTATTTCTACTTTCATCAAGTTTCTTACCAAGTTAAAAATTTGACTCTCTATTCACAATGAAATAATTCATGTTATATTCATTAATAAAAATAAATTTATGGCATGAACAAGATGTTGATGCTCTGAAAATATGATCTTCACTATCACACAAATCTATGACATTGCATAGAATATTGAATTATACAAATGCTCTCTCTCCCAATGACAATTTATAGCTTGAGTAATGAAAATTTCTCTCAAAGTTTCTCTCGAAAAATTATTCCCAAAATATTTCCTCTAAAAAATGTTAAAATTACTTGAGAGGGGGGTGAATCAATATTCCTTAGCAGTTAGAAATTTTAAATATTTTGAGAGAATTCATTAATCTTCAATTATTATTAATGTTTATGAAATAATAACAGTAAATAAAAGAACATAGTAGGCACAAGAATTTTAGGTGGAAAACCCCCTCTAGGTCAAAAACCACTGAACGTTTTTTTAGTAAATTCTTTAATCTTCAGCCACAACTGAAATGAAAGCAACAACTTCCTAGAATTCTAGATAATCATTCCTCTCCAACTCCCACTAGAAGGATGCTCAAACACCCTGGTTTCTTCAGTAATCAACTGAATGGATGCCCCAAGACCCTAGCGAGCCACAAACGACCTAGCACCACCCTATCACTATGAAGTGTTCACAGGCCCCAGTCTATAGGCGACTTCATAAACCTACCTATCACCTCCCTGCTACCCTATAATGACTGAATAAGAGAATGTTTTGGATTCCTAAACCAAGGACATCAATCCATGATAAAATAACATGTACAATGATTTTCGTGCACTTGACCAATTACTCGATCACTATATGACCTGCAACCCAACCATGACATCATCCCAACAGTGACTCCTATACTTCCCAATACTACCTCTTCAACTCTAGGAAGAATGAATATTTCACAAATGAATCTTTTACAATATTTACAAGGATGAATCTTCTACAAATTACTATTTTACAACTTTACAATGATAACTTTTTAGAAGTGACTCTTTTACAATGATGACACTTTTATAAATGACTCTTTTACAACTTTACACTGATGACTCTTGGTATTAACAATACTTCATGATATCTAGATGTCTGTCATGTCTTCAAGGATGTCCCGTTGTAATTTGTCCTTTGATTTGATACTCCTGCTCTTCAATTATTTCTTGATTTTATACTTGAAACTTCTTCTACCTGTATGAAATTTTTTTCCAGGAAAACTAATCCCAAAACACAGCAAAATACCCTTTAAATTAACTGTTTATAAAACACACGTAGGTGAATAATAATAAATAATGACAAATTAAAATTACAATTCATATATTAAGCGTGATTGTTGTTGTTTTTGACTTGTTGTAGCAGTAGACAAAGACTCCCACTCTTAAGATATCGAAGAATTATTTTAACAGAAATGGTATGAGATTCATTTGGTGCTGTTTGGAATCATGCTACCTGTCCAACCACCTGCATCACATTTGGCCGGGAGGCTGTAACATATAGGAGACTACCAATCATGGATGTATATAACCTTTGGTCCACATCCTTTGATGAGTCTTCTAAGCTTAAATTTCTACATGTTACCATGGGCTAAGGATTGGCTTGCAATCTTCCATCCAGAATTTCTTGAGAATTTATTTGATGTACTTGGTTTGATATATGAATATTCCTTTATCCTGATGAGATATCTCGATAATCGTTATATTGTTTTGATCCACATTCACATAGAGATTTCTTGTTAGCACATCCTTTATTGAATTTGTAATACTTCAACTAATCTTCTCCCCCCTGAACATGTAATGAAGCTGGCATCTTGTTCAAACCACCTCTCTATCAATCGTAGACTTGTGTCATATACTGTTGCATAGACTCCTCATCTCCAAATTTCTAGGAGTCAATATGTTGAATTGTTTAGAATAGTGTGTAATTTAATGGACCATCTTGACTTGAGTCATAAGTGAAGCAACTATTGATTCCTCATAATCTATTACGGATCATGAAAGCATAATTATTCGGACCTTATTTCCTTCTTTCTTTTCTTTCTCATCTTGTACTTATTTTCCTTTCCAAACCTTCTTATTCTCTTCATTAATATTTTCATTCATGATTGATTCCATCTTGTACCTACAGCTATGAGCTATGTGTTGATAGTTATGACATTTGCAACATTCATTTTTATTCATAGAATATTTTGTTTGGTGTCTATCTCATGATCCTATAAATTTCATTGTAGGGTTTTTCCGATAATAGTTGTACCTATCCGAAACTTCGCAATCCCTAGCCATATGTCCAAAATTGTTAGATTTGTAACATTCGACATAATCTCTCAAATGATCAAATTTGTTGATATTATGTTGAGTTCTGGAATATCCATTTCAAACGATCTCCTAGAATTATATTCATTCTAACCATACATGCAACATTTTGAAATTCTATGTCCAGAACTTCCATATGAATAATAATGACCATAAAAGATAGGTTGGTACCTGAGAGGGGATCTGTTCAAGAAATTGTCCTCCAAGGTTCTTCGTGCGAGTCTTGATCTCTTGATTTAGCTGAGAGAAATATCTTTGGTAGATTTTACATATCCATCTTCTTTAATTGTCATAGAAGGACTCGAATTATTTTCAAATTTTTCTTTGTAACCAAGACCAATCTTTTTGATGTATGATCATTTGTTGTTGATGAGTTCATCCAAAGTATTTGAACTGATGACGTAGTTTTGAATTTTTTTTTCCATTTTTTATTCCTTTTGTAGTGCAACTATTTAAGCTTCCAATGCTTCTCTTTGTTTGTTGTTTACATTTAATTCTTTTCTGAGAGATTCTTCAATTCGCTTATATTATTCAACCTTCATTTTAAGGTTGAGGACCTATTCTCTTTCTTTCTTCAATCCGTCTTCAAGAGTGTTGACATGCTTATTCTTGGCATTGAACTATTTGATAACTCTGATCAATTCATTTTGAAGTTCAACCTCGGCCATTTCTTCTTCTTCATCTCCTTCTTCCTAAGGAGCCTCTTCCTTATTGTGTTTGGCCAGAAAAAAATACTCTTTTGTTGAATTCATCTTCATTATCTTTGACTTATTCTGATGAGGAATTGTCTCTTTCGTGAAGAAACTTTTCTTAAACCATTTATTCTTGCCTTGCTTGTTGAACTTCCTAGGAGCTTTCTTTCCATTCGTAACAACCTCATTTTTGGGAGGACATTTGGCTGCTAAATGCTTGACCTCCCCACCGTCAAAACATATTAATGGATGTTTACCTTTGAATTTTCCTTACCTATTCTCATTTTTCATGCGGAGTGGGTGAATTCTTTATTTGAGAGTTCTTCTTCCTCTTCTTCCTTTTCTTCATCCTTACAACTGCAAGCTTTTTCTTTCTGATTCTACTTTTCCTTGCCATTTTTCTTGGATGTGGAAAATGGTGTTTCTAAGTAAGATGTTACATACTCCTCTTCAATCCTCATTTCATATGCCGTAAGAATTCCATGCAATTCATCTATGTCAAGATTGGTCAAATTCGATCTATTTTCCAAGACAGATACGTTAGGGTTAAATATTGCTGGCAAGGTTTTGAGGATCTTTAGGACAACAATTTTTGTTTCAACATATTCTCCTAAACCTTCCAATGTATTTTTTTTCATCAACATGCTCAAATTATATAGAAATATCTTCATCTTTCCTCATTTTGAGTTGCTCTTTTTCCTTGAAAATTTGAAGCTTTGCTTCTTTCAACTTTGAGTCACCTTCATATATATTTTCAACCTTGCCCCATACCTCTTTAGCCATTTTCCAACTTAATACCTTAATATAAACAGATTCTATAAGCACATTGATAATAACATTTTTAGCCTTTAAATCATATACAATATTTTTATTACCTTGTTCATCATAGGTTGGTGTGAAGCCTTTGTCAATGATTTCCCATACTTCATATCCTCGCACCATCAAATGAACTTGCATTCTTCCACTCTAAAGTGCATAGTTATTTCCATTGAACAAAGGAAATCTATTCTTAGTATACTCCATGATATCCTTCTAGTTCTTAGACTATTATTGAAGGAGCCAAGCTCTGATACAAATTGTTAGAAATACTGAGAGGGGGGTGAACCAATATTCCTTAGAAATTTACAATTTTAAACCTTTTGAGAGAATTATTTAATATTCAATTGTTATTAATATTTATACAGTAATAACAGTAAATAATAGAACAAAATAGGAACAAGAAGTTTAGGTGGAAAACCTCCATTGGAGTCAAAAACCACCGAACACTTTTCTAATAAATTATTTAATCTTTAACTCTAACCAAAATGAAAGCAAAAACTTTCTATAATTATAAAAAATCATTCTTCTCCAGCACCCACTAGAAGGATGCCCCAACTCCCTAGTTTCTTTAGTAATCAACTGAATGGATGCCATAACACCCTAGATTGCCAAAACTCACCCTAGCACCACCCTACCACCATGAAGTGTTCACATGCCCTAACCTTTAGGTGACTTCACCTACCTAGCACCTCCATGCCACCATATAATGACTTAAATAAGGCAAGACCGTGGATTCCCAAACCAAGGACAATAATCCATGGTAAAATAAGTTGTACAATGATTTTCGTGTACTTGACCAAATACACAATCACTCTATGACTTGCAACCCAATCATGACATCATCCCAACAATGACTCCTAAACCTCCCAACACTACCTCTTTGATTCTAGGTAGAATGACACTTTCACAAATGACTCTTCTACAATATTTACAATGATGACTCTTTTACAACTTTACAATGATGACTCTTTTACAATGATAAATATTTTATAAATGACTTGTTTACAACTTTACAATGATGAATCTTTCCCTTATCAATAGTTCATGATATTGGGATGGCTTTCATGTCTTCAAGGATGTTCTTCTAAAATGCTTCCTTTGATTTGATCTTTTTGCTCTTGAATTCTTGCTTGATGTTGTACTCGAATATTCTTCTACCTTCATGCACAATTTTTCCATTGAAACCAATCCCAAAAAAAAAAAAAAATACGCTTTAACTTAACTCTGCTGCAAAGCACATGTAAGTGAATAATAATGAATAAATGCAAATTAAAATTACAATGTGTACCTAACATGTACTTGTCAATTTTGTTGTTGACTTGTTGCAACAGTAGACAAAGATTACCAATGTTGCTATAGGCCTGGATTCTATGCTCTATATCCAAAACTGACCTAAAGATATATACAATAAAAACTGATGAGAGACACTAGACATGTGATGGACCAAGTTCTAAGGACAACCACAGAGACCATTCTATCAACTATGACAAGACAAGAAACATGAACTTACAACATCATATAGATTTAGCAGACTTTATGTAGCACAAGAATATGTAGCATCAAATTTGTAGTATCAAGAATAGGACATCCGAAATGTGGTGTCAAAACTAACTATGACATATAGAGACATAGAGATGACACACAAAACTCAAATGTAAACGCTAATCATACAGACCTTGTTGTAGGAGACATACCCTTGACTATTGATGTGTGGTCCTTATTGCAATGATCCTTGATTGAATGCTTTTTCTTACCTTCTAGGAGCTCAATATTGCATCTATGTAATTATGAATCTCCAAGGTCTGAAATTTTGTTTTATGGTAGCCCTATGAGTCCTATTTCCAATCCCGTATGTCTAATCAAGACAGGATTCTTGAAGAAAGCGTTATGCACAATCTCCCATGATCAGTTGATTATAGACTCGCCTAGTAGTGTGAACATGTACGAAGACCCGTGTGTCGATTTTGCGACCCTTGGCCCTAAAAACAAAACATAAAAAACTATAGTCCATCCTCGTTCTGTAACCACTTACAAAATTGTAATCCAATGTTCAAATAAAAATTTATGACAAGTTTCCCAAAGTCATCTGTTTGACATGGAATTTAGAACCCTGCAAAAACCCTCACTTCCTTAGATCATATCTCTGAAAATATAGCGAAACAAGATTTGGAATTCAGTCATGCGGTTCATCAATATTTCGGTTTAGATGGGTTTTAAATTCCACCTTTGAAGCTTCACATACAAAATGTTATAGCAACAATTCCATGTGACATGTTTTAAGCCACAAAATCCCTATTAAAGGAGGATATGAGGGTCACTATTTATATGAATGTCTTGAGTTGAGAGGGTCCTCAACAAGTGAACGTTGGAGGGATTTTAGCAACAAAAGAAAACAGTAATAGTTATTGACTATTAATGAACACAGCCAATTATGAGTGCCATGCCACAAGCCCATAGGGTTTCAATGCACTAACTGGAGTTACTAACTTCAAGCACGAATAATATCTCAAATTGTGAAGAATTACGTGGCATGCCATATATGAATGGAAACATCTCAAAGAGTAGAATCCATATAGAATATCCTTGACTCAGAATATAGTAAGTTGTCAAGTCATAATGTCTGTTAGATTCGGTGTGTTCAGCCCTCCGTCAGAGATCAAAACCTCTTTTGTTGCATTTCATTTTTAGGTGTCTCATTCAGCTTGATCATCTGCATTCCATTAGGATCATCGATCTTCTGACGAAAGGGTCTTGTCTCCATACTTCCCTCATGTCATGTACCTATTGGTTCTTTTCTAATCATCAAAGTTCATCAAAGTCAATTTTATAGTCATTATGAATGGCCTTTTGGTCAGCCAAGAGTCATTTCAGTCATTAGGTCTAGGGTTTCACAAATTTTGTCCTCAAAGTGTCCAATAATGTCAGCAGGCACATGAGGATGTCCCAAATAAGTTTCCATTCCAAAATTTTCATTATCAATAATGCTTTAGAATGATTCTTCTTCAAAACTCTTTTTTGAAGAAGAAATCATCAAATTTATTTTTTGTAATAAATATGTAATTTTTTTTTAAGGTTTTTCAAGTTCTACAATTCTTCAGTGCAGTCCTAGTCATCCTTTGTCGAAATCCAATGCCATCATCCCTACAAAAAAATTACCAAGAGGTTCATCATTTCAGTCACAGAGTTTGTATTAGAAAGTGAAAAGTGCCAAAGCAAAAACATTAGGAAAGTGGGTTTCATGAGCTAAAATCTCAAAAGCTCTTTGTTTATAAGAAATGACTTCATATGAAAAGATCATTTGTAAAAGAGAAGCAACATAGAGAAATTTTGGTAAGTGAGTGGCAAGTTGGGTGAATTTGGGCGAAAATCGATCGGCGCAGCGCACTGGGAAGGAGGTGCGACACACTGGGTGTGAACACTTAGTGTATTTTTGCACAGGCGCGGTGCATTGGTGAGGCGCGACGCATTGGGCGTGCTGTGTAGCGCATACAACCAAAGGCCTGAAACTACTAACATTTTCAACAAATTGTCCAAAACGCGCACATATTTTCTAGGTAGAGCCTCCATCATTATGTTTCAACCAAGTTTGTGCTTATGGTATGGTGGTTGATGAATGCTAATGGTTAAAACAAAAACATCAAACCCTACCATTTGAAATTCCAAGAAACTTGCTGCCTAGGGTTTGGGAAACCATTTTGCTGCCAAATCTTTCATTCCTTCATCATTCCTTAATTTCATTGTTCCCTAGATTCCACTATCCCCTAAATTCACTCATCCCCTATCCCAACTTCCCTTTCCCAAATTTCCTAATGTAAAATTCCCAAACCCTAACCCTATACAAAAACTCCCATAACATCCCATATTTTCCTAACTACATCTATCCCAACAGTCACAAAATTCCCACTATTTTTCCCTCCCCTTTCTTATTTCACTGCTTTTCCTTAGTGGAAGAGGTTGCACAATCATTAAAGACAATCCAACACAATTTGACACATCAACACCCATCTCTCAGGACAGTTTTTTCCACCACTAGTCATGGCATCTAATCCTTCATCTGATTATGAAGTGGAGACCCAAAGTGACTCACCTATAGAAGGACATGCACCCAAGAGGCCTCATAGAGGTGGCAGACATATTAGAGAAGAACCAACCACCCTTACTGAATTACAGGCCTGCCCTCTTGCCATCTCTTATTTCCAGTGTCAATCCAGAAGGGCACTAGATAGTTATTTGCAGCAGCAAAGCGAGTGTTATCTCCACCTGGGGTGGAAGGGGCCTTGCTTCTGACTTCGGCACCATAGGTACAGGACAAAGGCAAGAGGCCAATGCAGGACGAGGGGCCTTCAGTTCAGTAGGAATTTATTCTTATTCAGGATGACGATACATACATGGGCCCGCAAAGTGCAAATCTTAGAGAGATCATCCAGGAGCAGCAGACAGAGATCAAAGCCTTATCCCTCAACTTGGAGAGGGCTAAGTAGATTATGAAATACTTGGAGCAGAGAAATAAGCAGGTTGAAGATCAGCAGGTGATTATGGAGTTACAAAACATCAAGGAGAATCGCCAAGCTTCCCAAAGGAGGAGGATTGAATTCACTTCATTGGAGCAAGAGATTAATGATGATCACGAGTCTTGGCTCGAGAGAGTCAACATCCACTTAAAGAGAATACTAGACAAGGTTGATAGGGACAAAGCATTGCTGAGACACATGGCTTTCCACTACATGGCGCGGAACAAGGTTTGCAAGGCACGAATAAGAAATTTAAAGGCGAAACTAAGGAAGGCATCAAAAAGGCAAAAGAGGCAAAAAGAGCATGATCGACTCCAGATATTGGCCGAGGCATCCTTGGCCTATAATAGCTCTTGATGAAGAAGGTCCAGCCCAAATTCAAGAAATTTGGTGCAATTTTTACATTTTGGAAATTTTTTGCACAAAAAACAGGGTTTTCCTCCCTATCCGCCGCGCCACGTGGCGCTCGCTTTTGCTAGAGGGCTCCAAATCACAAAAACTTTGGATTTCTGGATTTCGCATGATAAATTATGTTTGCCTACCTATGGCCAAGAAATTTGGACAGGTTTTGAGCCCTCAAAAGGTCAAAAAAACACTCAAAAATGACCTCACTGCCCCTATTTTGACACACAGGAAGCAGTCTTGGGAGATTGGATATTTTCAGGGACAAATGGAAACCAAATGTATAAATTCCACTTGGGTTGGAAATTAGACAGGTAGGGCTTTCCAACAAGCTATCATGAGCTCAATGTGGACTTCGGAAAGGGCCTCAAAATCAGCTCCAAATTTGTGATACACATAGAGATTTTGGGCACGACGCATAGAGAATTTTGGCCTATTTTTCACTCTTCAGCTCAGAATTTCGGCCAGTTTTGACTAGTTTCACTTTTTGATGTTACTCTTGATATAACTTGATGTAATTTCATGACCATGATGTAATTTTGGCACATTTTTACTCGTTTTAGTGGATTCATTCACCAAAAGGTGAAATGTGAGTGAATGAATCAGTTTCTTAGCATGTAGAGGCAAGTTGTTTCTTTGCCTATTTTTCATCTCCTTGTTTAGATATGGTTGAAAAAACTCCTAGAATGATGAGTTGGACCCCTAGAGGCATGGGCAGGAGTTAGGCTTGCCTATATCATGTAATTTCTTAGTCATTTTCAGGGTTGGACACTTGGGATTTCTTGGCACTTCATTGTACATTTGATTTCTGCATTTTTGGCAAAGGAAAGACCAGGGTTTTGTAGCACTTGTTGGGATCCATCTCGCTCTGTGTTTTGATGGTGTTTTTCTTCATGTAATTGTAAGTTCATTGATGTTTTATGTATGCCATTTCCCTTCTCTTTTCTTCTGAAATTAAACAAATTGAGCGACAAAGGTAGAATTCATTAGCGTGCTCTGCCCTAAAATTTGTTTAGTTTTACATGTTTTCATCTATTTGTAGAGGATTCTTGTAGCCTCTTTCCCTCTTCAGCTCCTCAGCAGTCTTCTCTATTCATTCATTTAATCTAATCCATCAAAACTACTACCTACCTTTCCCCAACTGGAACTCTGCAAAAATTTGGCCTCACCCCCGAACCCAAATTTTCCTTTCCCTTTTTTCCAATAAAATCTCCCAAAAATCAAATCAAATCATTGCATTTCATACCTAGCCTAAGATCCGTTGTTAAACTAGTCATCTCAAGCCCGATCGATTATCTTTAGCTGAGATTGACCCGGAGAGAGCCCTCTCCTGTCCTCGTAGGGCTAGCTACGAGTCTGAACGTGGTTTGATGTGGACCTAGAAGCTTACCTTTTCAGCCTGAGGTAAATCTAGGCTCTAACAATGTCCATGCAAGATCTAGGTAGCCCCTGGTGCTGCTTGGGTTGACATCAATGACAACCACTGATCAACAAAAAATTCATATTAAAATTTATTCTCTAAAATTTATTCTGTTAATTTTTTTCTTCAAAATTTCAACCCTACTTTTAACTCGAATTTTCCACACAAATTTTCCTTTAATACTTTCCTTCATAAATGAAATCAAACTTTTATTTTAATTATTTAACTTCAACTAATTTATTTATTTAATATTTACAATTTGTATTTTATTTTGTATCCCCATTTAAAAAAATTTAATCTAAACACATAACCTTAACTATATATTAATTTTCTTTAATTTTAATATTAATCTCACATCCAATAAAATGTAAAGTAATTCGACAAACATAACTATATATTAGGTTATATCGTTTCTATTCCCAATATCACAACAAATTTTGTTTAGAATTTGTTAAAAAATGTAGAAGGATTTATGGAGGAGCTACAAATTCATTGATAATACATTCAATAGGAGACATTTGCACTTAAAAGGTTAGCTTCCTTTTTAGTTTTATCATTTAAAAATGAATTTGTGTAAACATGTTTCATTGTATTTTTTTGAAAAAAATAAATATTTTTTAACTATTTCTTTTTTCGATTTTGTTTCTTAAATATCATATTTTACGATTAAAACCACAAAAATATATCACATTTATAATATTTTAAAGGAAAAAACACCAAAAAAAAACCATACTTG
>APFE031522194.1:0-14151 GCA_000404065.3 Pinus taeda | reverse complement strand
AAAGGAAAGTGGGGTGGAAAGGGATAGGGAGAGTGAGAGTTGGGAGGCAGAGGAGGGGAGAGAGCATGTGGGGGGTGGGACAGAAGATTGTCGGGGAAAGAGAGGAGGGAGAGAGAGGTAGGGAGAGAGAGGTAAAGGGAGAGGTGGAGAGGGAGAGACAAAAACAAGGAACGAGAGAGTGAGAGAAAGAGTGAGAGAGAGTACGACAGAGAGAGAGAGAGATGGAGAGTGTGAAAGGGAGAAAGAGGAGGAGGGGAGAGAGAAGCGTAGATGGAGAGATAACAGGAGATATTGGGTGTGCTTGTTTGTGTGTGAGAGAGAGATAGGGAGATCAAGAAATGGGGAAAAAGAGGGGAAGGAGGGAGAGAGAGAGACAAAGTAGGGTGAGGCAGAGAGAAAGGTGGGGAGGGAGAGGGTGGTTGAGAGAGGGGGAGTGGGAGGGAGCTGGGGGGACAAAATGAGAGTGGGCTGGAGAAGGATACATAGAGTGAGATTTGGGGGGTGCAGGAAGGGAGAGAGCATGTGGGGGGTGGGACAGAAGATTTTCAGGGAAAGAGAGGAGGGAGAGAGAGGGAAAGAGAGAGGTGGGAGAGGGAGAGACAAAAACAAATAAGGAGAGAGAGAGAGAGAGAGAGAGAGAGAGAGAGAGAGAGAGAGAGAGTATGACAGGGAGAGACGGAGAGGGAGAGAGTGAAAGGGAGAAAGAGGTGGAGGGGAGAGAGAAGGGTAGATGGAGAGATAACAGGAGATATTGGGTGTGCTTGTGTGTGTGAAAGAGAGAGATAATGAGATCATGAAATGGGGACAGATAGGGGGGAGAGATTGAAAATAATGGGGGGAGATAAAGGGAGAGAGTTAGGGAAGGAAAATGAGAGTGAGAGAGAGACACACAGAAAAAGTAGGTTGAGGGAGAGAGCACAAGTTGGGGTGAGTGAGAGAGTTGAGGGTGGGGAGTGTCGTGGAAAGAAAGGATAGAGAGATAGGGAGATGAAGGCGGGAGATAGGGAGATGAAGGCAGGAGATAGGGGGAAAGAGAGAGTCAGTGAGGGAGAGAAAAATACAGAGAGGGATAGAGAAATATGAAGGAAGAGATAGGGTGGGATTGAGAGAGTGAGGGGGAGTGAGAGAAAGTGGGAAGAGGGAGAGATAAAGAGAGGGGGAGATGGAGACAGAGTGGTAGAGAAGGGGAGGGACGCAGATAAGGTGATGGAAGGAGGGAGAGAGGGGGGAAGAGAGAGAGGGGTGATGGGAAGGGATGTAGGTATGGATGGACGATAGAGGGTAAGTGAGGGAGAGAGGGGAGAGGGAGGTAGAGATAGATAAAGAGAGGGTGTGAGAGATAGGTGAGTTGGGAGTGAGTGAGAGAGAAAGATGGAAGAAGAGAGGGTGAGAGGGAGGGACAAAGATAAGGTGGGGAGAGAGAGAAAAAGAAAGTTGTGAGTTTCACGGAAAGTGAGGACAGCCAGAGAGGTAGGGAGAGGAAGGCAGGAGATAGGGGAAAGATAGAGCGGGAGAGGGAGAGAGGGGGAAGAGAGATAGGGGTGATGGGAAGGGATACAGGGATGGATGGAGGATAGAGGGAATGTGAGGGAGAGATGGAGGTAGAGATAGATAAAGAGAGGGAGTGCAAAAGAGAGGTGGGGAGGAAGTGAGAGAGAGAGAGAGAAAGATAGCAGAAGAGAGGGAGAGAGGGGGCGCAAAGAGAAAGCTGAGAGAGAGAGAGAGAGAGAGAGAGAGAGAGAGAGAGAGAGTATGGATGTGAAGAGGGGAAAAGTGGGAGGAGGAAGAGGAAGGAAGAGGAGAATGGAGAGAGAGAGTGAGAGGGGGAGAGAGAGAAATATGGGGGGAAAGGGAGATTGAGGGATATAAAGCAGTGAGGGAGAGGGAGAAAGAGGTATATAGAGTGGGAGAGGAGGAGAGGTAGATAGAGTATCACATTTATATAGAGAGGGAGAATGAGGGAAGGTGGCACAAAGAGAGTAGTGGGAGAGAGATATCAAGGGATAAAGAGGGGAGGGAGAGAGGAGGAGTGCAAGAGGTAGAGGGAGAGGGGGTTGTATTAAAATAGTAAGAGGTGAGAGAGAGAGTGAGTGAGAGGTGGAGAGAGAGATATAGGGAGAGAGAGGGATATAGGGGTGGAAGGAGAGAGTTACGGGGGAGAGAGAGAGGTAGCGGAAGGGTGGGGGAGAGGTAGATTGTTTGTCATTGGTCATTGATCACAAATGTTAATAAGGAAAACACCATGTGAATGTCTACTCTATGACTCACAGGGTATATTGTTAAGCCGCTTCATGTTGTGAATATCAACCATTCAAAAATCCATGAAAATAAATCCATGTAAAATACTCACACAACATAGCAAACAAAAATAAAAATGATTAAAATTATAAATAAACTTAAATCTATAATATGAATATTCATAACCTTATTTTATTATAGTAAGTAGTAAATGCTATTTTGATAGCAATTATAATATTTTATAATAGTTCGATATAATCGGGAAAAAAAAATATAAAATAAGGAAAATTAACTTCTCTCTAGACAATATTTGTAATATTATCAAATATGCTCACATATTTGTTGGCACAAAAAAGGGAATTGGTTTTTGTTTAAACATACTAGAAAATGTAAGAATTGTAGGAGTGATAGTATTTTTTTAATTTAATTATTTTAGATAAGTATAAATATTTAAAATTATATAATTTACTTATTTTAATTAAAAAATATTTGATATTAAATTTTTAACATGTAAATAATTAATTATAAATAAATTTAATAAAGAAAGAAAGAAAATTAACCTTCTTACCCTAAATCCTAAACACTAAACCCTAAACTCTAAACAATAAACCCCTAACCCTAAACCCTAAACTGTAAACCCTAAACCCTAAGTATTTTATAATATTTTAAGAAGTGTTTTGTAACTTTTATTTAAATGTTTATTAAAAGCATTTACTAAAGTGGTATAATCCCTAAACCCTAAACTCTAAACCCTTAACCCTAGACTTAAAATGGTAAACCCTAAACCCTAAACTCTCAAAATTTTTTAGCATTTTAAAAATGATTTTCTAACTTTTATTTAAGTGTTTATTAAAAGAATTTACTGAAGTGTTATAAACCATAAACCCTATAGCCCAAACCCTATATCCTAATCATTTTATAACATTTTAAAGAGTGTTTTGTAACTTTTATTTAATGTTTATTAAAAGCATTTACTAAAGTGTTATAAACCTTAAAACTTAAACCCCAAAACCCAAACTCCAAACCATATACCATAAACCGTAAATGATAAGCATTTTATAACATTTTAAAATGCATTTCCTAAATATTACTTATTTGTTTATTAAAGGATTTTATGAAAGTGTTATAAACCCTAAATCCTAAACTCTAAACCCCAAACAATAAACCTCAAACCCTTAACTCTAACCATAAACACTAAGCATTTTATAACATTTCAAAAAGAAGTTTGTAACTTTTATTTAATTTTTTATTAAAAGCATTTACTCAAGTGTTATAAACCTTAAACACTAAGCTCTAGACCCAATACCTAAAACCCTAAACCCTAAACCCTAAATCCTAAGCATTTTATAACATTTTAAAACCGTTTTGTAACTTCTATTTAAGTGTTTATTAAAAGCATTTACTAAAGTGTTATAAACCCTAAACCCTAAACCCTAAACTTAAAGCCCAAAATCAAAACCCAAATCCCTAAGAATTCTATAATAGCTTAAAAATCCTCTTGGAATTTTTATTTAAGTATTTATTAAAAGCATTTACTAAGGTCTTATAAACCCTAAACCCTAAATCCCAAAGACCAAACCGTAAACACTAAACCCTCAACATTTTATATCATTTTAAAACGAATTTTGAAACTTTTATTTAAGCCTTGATTAAAACCATTTATTAAAGTCTTATAAACCATAAACCTTAAACGATAAACCACCTTAAGCCCTAAACCCCAAAACCTAAACTCTAAACCCTAAATCGTAATCATTTTATAACATTTTAAAAAGAGTTTTTTAACTTTTATTTAAGTGTTTATTAAAACAATTTACTAAATCCTTATAAACCCTAGATCTTAAGACATGAACCCTAAACGGTAAACCCCAAACCTGAAACCCTAAATACTAATGATTTTATAACATTTTAAAATGTATTTTGTAACATTCATTTTAGTGTTTATTAAAATCATTTTCTAAAGTGTTATAAACCCTAATCCCTAAACTCTAAGTATTTTATATCATTTTAAAAAGTGTTTTGTAACTTTTATTTAACTTTTTATTAAAATAATCTACTAAATTGTTATAAACCCTAAAACCTAAGCCATGAATTGTAAACCCCAAACCCTATACCCTCTACCATAAAGCTTAATCTTTTTATAACATTTTAAAGATAATTTTGTAGCTTTTGTGTAAGTGTTTATTAAAATAATTTAGTAAAGTGTTATAAAACCTAAACTCTAAGCCCCAAACGCTACACCAGAAACCCTAAAACCTAAACCCTATGTATTTTGCAATATTCTAAAAAGTATTTTCTAAATTTTATTTAGGTGTTTATTAAAATCATTTACTAATGTGCTATAAACCCTAAAACCTAAACCCTAAGCATTTTACAACATCTTAAAAAGTGTTTTGTAACTTTTATTTAAGTGTTTATTAAAAGCATTTACTAAAGTGTTATAAACCTTAAACCATAAACCTGAAACCGTAAACCCTAAACCCCCAAACCCCAAACCCTAAAACCTAAACCCTAATCATTTTATAACATTTTTAAAAAGCATTTTATACTTTTATTTAAGAGTTTATTAAAATAATTTACTAAAGTGTTATAAATCATAAACCTTAAACCCTAAAACATAAACCATAAACCATAAAACCTAAACCCTAAACACTATTTTTTTTCTAATATTTTGAAGAGGGTTTTGTAACTTTAGTGTTATAAATTCTAAACCATAAACCCTACACCATAAACCGTAAAAAACCGTAAACCTGAAACACTAAATCCCACATCGTAAACCCCAAACATTAAACCCTAAACACTAAGAATTTTATAACATTTTAGAAAGCGATCTATAAATTTTATTTAAGTGTTTATTAAAATAATTTACTATATTGTTGTAAACCCTACACTCTTAACCCTAAACCCTAAGTAATTTATAACATTTTAAAAAGTTCTTTTTAACTTTCATTTAAGTGTTTATTATAAGAATTTAATAAAGTCTTATAAACCGTAAACCCTAAGCATTTTATAGCATTCTAAAAAGAGTTTTGTAACTTTTACATAATTTTTTATCAAAAAAATTTACTAAGGTGTTATAAACCCTAAACCATAAAAACTAAACCCTAAATTGAAAAAACCTAAACCCTAAACACTAAACCCTAAGCCTTTTATAACATTTCAAAAAGTGTTATGTAAGTTTTATTTAACTATTTATTAGAAAAATTTACTAAATCTTATAAACACTAAACCCTAAACCCTAAACCCCAAACCATAAACCCTATAAGTTATACGCTAAAACCTAAACCCTAAGCATTCCATAACATTTTAAAAAGTTTTCTGTAACTTTTTTAAGTGTTTATTAAAAGAATTTACTAAAGTGTTATACCTTAAACCCTAATCCCTAAAACCTAAACCCTATAACCTAAACCCTAATTAATTTATAACATTTTAAAGAGTTTTTTGTAACTTTTATTTAATTGTATATTAAAAAATTTACTAAAGTGTTTTAAACCCTAAACCCTAGATGCTAAAGCCTAAAAAATTTATAACATTTTAAAAACTATTTGTAACATTTATTTAAGTGCTTATTAAGATAATTTACTAAAATGTTATAAACCCTAAATCCTAAATCCTAAACCCGAAACCCTAATCCCTAAAGCATAAACCGTAAGAATTTTGTGTGTATCTATAATAAGGGAAGACCACACATGAGTATGTGAGTGTAGCAGGGAGAAAATTATGGTACATGAGATACCCCGACCTTTGTTTTTCCACCTTTCTTCATAAACCTTTTTCCTTTTATTTATTTTTCTTCATAACTCCTCGAGGCTCCATACCCCCTTAAGGTGGGGTTATTCATCACTACACCCTAAACACTAAACCCTAAACCCTAAACCCTAAACCCCAAACTCTAAACCATAAGCCCTAAACCTCAAATCCTAAACAAAAAACCCTAAGCATTTCATAACCTTTTAAAAAGTGTTTTGTAACGTTTATTTAAGTGTTTATTAAAACAATTACTAAGGTGTTATAAACCTGAAACCATGAACCCTAAACCCTAAACCCTATACTGAAAATGTTAAAACTAAAACCCTAAGCATTTTATAAAGTTTTATAAACCGTAAACCATAATCCCTAAAGCCTAAACTGCAAATTCTTAACCCTAAACCGTAAACCGTAAACCCTAAAAACTAAATCCTAAACCCTAATTTCCTTACCCTCAACCCTAAAACCTAAGCATTTTATAATAATTTTAAAGAAAAATTGTAACCTTTATTTATTTTTTTACTAAAAACATTTACAAAAGTTCTATAAACCCTAAACCCTAAACTCTAAACTGCTAACCCTAAACCCTAAACTATAAACCCTAAACCCTAAATATTTTATAACATTTTAAAAAGAGTTTTGTAACTTTTATTTAAATTTTTATTAAAAGCATTTACTAAAGTGTTATAATCCCAAAATCCCAAACTCTAAACCCTAAAACCCTAGACTTCAAACTCTAAACCTTAAACCCTAAAACCCAAACCCTAAACCCTCAACATTTTATAACATTTTAAAAATGGTTTTGTAACTTTTATAAGTGTTTATTAAAAGAATTTACTAAAGTGTTATAAACCATAAACCATAAACCTTAAACCCTAAACCCTAAACCCTATAGCCAAAACCATATACCCTAATCATTTTATAACATTTTAAAAAAAATTGTAACTTTTATTTAAGTGTTTATTAAAAGAATTTACTAAAGTGTTATAAACCTTAAAACCTAAACCCTAAACCCTAAGCCCTAAAACACAAAATACTAAACCCTAAGTATTTTGTAAACCTTAAACACTCTACCTTAAACCCTAAACCCTAAACTCCAAACCATAAACCCTACAACCTAAACCCCAAACCCCAAACTGTAAACCCAAAACCCTAAGAATTTTATAACATTTTAAAAAGAATTTTGTAAATTTTATTTAAGCGTTTATTAAAATATTTTATGAAATTGTTATAAACCCTAAATTAAAAATCCTAAACCCTAAACCATAAATCCCAAACAATAAACCTCATACCCGTAACTCTAAACCATAAACACTAAGCGTTTCATAAAATTTTAAAAAGTCGTCCCTAACTTTTGTTTAAGTCTTTATTAAAAGCATTTACTCAAGTGTTATAAACCCTAAACACTAAACTCTAAACCCCAAACCACAAACCCTAAACCCTAAATCCTAAGCATTTTATAACATTTTAAAAACCGTTTTGTAACTTTTATTTAACTGTTTATTAAAATCATTTACTAAAGTGTTATAAACCCTAAAACTCAAACCGTGAACCCTAAACCTAAAACCCAAAATCAAAACCCAAAATGCTAAACAATAAGCATTTTATAACAATTTAAAAAGCATTTTAGATCTTTCATTTCAGCCTTTATAAAAAGCATTTACTAAGGTTTTATAAACCCTAAACCCTAATTCCCAAATGCCAAACCCTAAATCCCAAAGCCTAACCCTAAACAATAAACCCTAAGCATTTTATATCATTTTAAAAAGAATTTTGTAACTTTTATTTAAGCCTTGATTAAAACCATTTACTGAAGTCTTATAAACCACAAACCCTAAACACTAAACCACCCTAAACCCTAAACCCCAATCCCTAAATGAAAAACCCTAAACCCTAATCACTTTATAACATTTCAAAAATCATTTTGTAACTTTGATTACAATGTTTATCAAAATAATTTACTAAAGCTTTATAAACCCTAAACTCTAAACCCCAAACCTAGAATCCTAAACTCTAAGCATTTTATAACATTATAAAAAAAATTTAGTAACTTTTATTTAAGTGTTCAACAGAATCATTTACTCAACCCTTATAAACCCTATACCGCATACCCTAAACCTTAAGCATTTTATAACATTTTAAAAATATTTTTTTAACCTTTTTTTAAGTGTTTATTAAAAGAATTTACTAAGTCCTTATAAACCCTAAACCTTGAAGCCCAAACCATAAATACTAATCATTTTATAACATTTTAAAAAGCATTTTGTGACTTCCATTTAAGTGTTTATTAACACTCTATCTCTACCCTAATATATCCTAGCCTACTATAGCTTAGTAAAGCCTATCTTAGCCTAATCTAGCCTAGCCTAGACTACTTTATCCTAGTGTACCCTACTACAACCTATTATAGCCTAAAATAACCTATTATAGCGTATAGCCTAACCTACTCTACCTACCATACCCTACATTGGATTACTCTATCCTAAGCTACTGCAACCTAGCATAGCTTAGCCTAGTCTAGCCTATAATACTATACCCTAGTTTAAGCTAACCTACTCTAATCGCACATAGCCTAACCCACTGTGGCCTAGCATAACCTACTATCGCCTAGAATAATCTATCGTGCTCTATCCTAGCCTCGACTACTATAGCCTAGTATACTCTAGCATAGCCTACTCTAGCCTACCCTAGACTGCTTTAGTCTAGACTAGTAAACTCTAGCGTACCGTGGCCTATAATACTCTAACATTGCCTACTAGAGCCAAGCCTAGACTAGCCTAACGTAACCTATTCTAGCCTAGCTTAGCCTACACTATCCTAGCCTAGCCTACTCTAGCTTATCCTATCCTAGTATAGCCTATCATAGACTTCTTTAGCCTAACCTACTATACACTAGCCTAGCATAGCGTGACCTACCCTACCCTATACTATGCTAGCCTAGCCAACCCTAGCCTAACCTACTCTAGGCTAGCCTAGCCTAGACTAACCTACTCTATCATATCCTAACATATTATGGCCTAGCGTAGCGAAGCTTGACCTACTCTACCCCAGCCTAGCCTAGCCTAAGATAATCTAGCCTAACCTAACCTACTATACCCTAGCCTACTATACCCTAGCCTACTCTAGCCCACCCTAACCTAGTCTAGCCTACCCTTACATATTGTAGCATATCCTAGCCTAGCATAGCCTACTTTAACCTAACATAGCATAACCTAACTTACTCTAGCCTAGCCTACTGTAGCCTAGCCTAGCCTACTCTTAACTATTTAGCCTAGCATGGCCAAGCCTAGATTACTCTGACGTATCCTACCCTATTCTAGCATACCCTAGCCTAGCCTAGCCTAGCCTAGCCTACTATAGCTTATCCTATCGTAGCCTTATATAGCCTATTCTCGCTTAGCCTTAACTAGCCTACTCTAGCCTAGCGTAGCCTACCTTCCTCTAGCCCAGCCGAGACTGCTCCACACTAACCTACTCTAGCCTATTATAGCCTAGAATAACCTACGCTACCCTACCCTACTCCAGCCTAGCCTAGCCTAGCCTACTCTAGCCTACTCTAGCCTAGCCTACTCTATCCTAATCTTGCCTAACCTGCTTTACCCTAGCCTACTTTAGCGTACTCTAACCTTTCCTACTTTAGCCTAACCTACTCTAGCCTAGTCAAGCCTAACCTAGCCTTTTTTAGCCTTGGATAGCCTAGCATACTCTACGCTATCCTAGACTACTATAGTCTGCACTAGTCCATTCTACTCTAGCATAGCCTAACCTAGTCTTGCATAGCCTACTCTAGCCTAACCTAGCCCAACCTACTCTAGCATAGCCTAGCCTATCTTACCCTAGCTGACTCTAGCCTAACCTACTCTATCCTAGCCTAATGTTACATAACCTAACCTACTTTTCCCTAACCTACTCTAGCCTAGACTAACCTAATGTAGCCTAGCCTATCCCAGCCTAACTTACACTAGCCTTGCCTAGCCTATCCTAACTTATTATAGCCTAGCCTAACTTGCTCTAGCCTATCCTACCTTAGCCTAGCCTACTCTAGCCTAGAATATTCTCACCTACTCTAACCTAGCCTACTCTATCCTAACCTAGACTAACCTGCTCTCGCCTACCCTACCCTAGCCTAACCTAACCTATTCTAACCTATCCTAACCTACTCGTTCATAGCCTAGCCTAGCATAACCTAACCTACTCTTCCCTAGCCTATTGTGGTGTAGCCTAACATACTCTAGCCTAGCCTAGCCTAGCCTAGCCTAGCCTACCCTTACCTACTCTACCCTAGGCAACCTAGCCTATCCTTGCTTATCCTAGCCTAGCCGAAACTACTCTATTCTAGCCTACCCTAGCCAACCATAGCCTACTTTGGCTTAACCTAGCCTATCCTAGTGTAGCCTAGACTAGTGTAGCCTAACCTAGTCTGCTCTAGCCTACTATAGCATAGCCTACTCTAGACCACTCTAGGCTACTTTAGCCTAGGCTAGTGTAGCATACTCTAGCCTAGAATAGTGTAGCCTACAATAGCCTAAGCTACTCTAGTGTAGCATATTCTAGGCTACTCTAGGCTAGCCTAGCCTACTCTAGCCTGGCCTACTCTATCGTAAACTACCCTAGCCTACTCTATTGTATCCTAGCCTAACCTAGCCTACTCTAGCGTAACTTACTCTAGTATAGCCTAACCTACTCTAGCCTAGCCTAACCTAACGTACTCTAGCCTAGACTAACCTAATCTAGCTTAACCTAGCCTACTCTAGCCTAACCTACTCTAGTATAGCCTAACCTACTCTAGCCTAGCCTAACCTAACGTACTGTAGCCTAGACTAACCTAATATAGCTTTACCTAGCCTAACCTAGCGTAACCTAATCTACCCTAGCCTAAAGAAGTCTAGCCTAGTTTAACCTACTCTATCCAAGCCTAACTTACTCTAACCTAGCCTACTCTAGCCTAGATTACTATGACCTACTCTAGCCTAGACTAGCCTTAGCTACACTCTCCTAGCATGACCTACTCTCATGCAGCCTAGCATGACCTACTCTCATGCAGCCTAGCATGACATAGCCTAACCTACTCTAGCCTAGCCTTACCTAGTCTAACCTAACATGTCCTACACTAGTGTGGCCTACATTAACCTACTCCACTGTAACCTAGCCTAACCTAGCCTAACCTACTCTACACTACCCTAGCCTAGCCTAGCCTATCATTGCCTACTCTAGCCTAGCCTACTCTTGCATAGGCTAGCCTACTATCTCACCTACTCTTCCCTAGCCTATATTAAGCTACTATCTCCTAGCATGACCTATTCGCACCTAGCCTAGCGTGAAATAGCATAACATAGTCTAACCTAGCATAACCTACTCTAGCCTAGCCTACTCTAACCTAGTCTAGCCTAACCAAGCATAACTTACTCTACTCTAACCTAACCTACTCTAACCTAGACTAGCATAACCTAGCCTAGCCTAAACCTAGTCTAGTGTGCTTTAGCCTAGCCTACTCTAACCTACTCTAGTCAAGTGTAGTGAAGCCTAGTCTAACCTACTCTAGCCTAACCTAGCCTAACCTAGCCTAACCTAACCTACTCTAACCTAGAGCCTAGCCTACCTTACCCTACACTAGCCTAAGCTAGCCTATCCTAACCTACTCTATTCTTGACTACCTTAGCCTACCCTAGCCTAACCTAACATAGCCTACTCTAGCCTAGCCTACTCTAACCTACTCTAGAATAACCTAGCCTAACTTACTCTACCCTAGCCTAGCCTAAAACTAGTCCAACATAACCTAACCTACTCTAGCCTAGCCTAGCTTACATCTCCCCTACTCTACCCTAGCTTAGCCTATCCCTACCCTTCTCAAGCCTAACCTACTCTATCATAACCTTCCCTAGCTTATTGTAGCCTAACCTAGCCTATAGTAGCCCTAATATACTCTAGCCTAGCCTAGTCTACTGTAGTTTGGCATAGCTTAGCCTATTCTAGCCTAGTCTACTCTAGTTTGGCATAGCTTAGCCTATTCTAGCCTAGCCCATTCTAACTCGCTTTAACTTGCCATAGTCTAATCTAAACTAGCCTAGCCTATTCTATTCTTATGTAGCTTAGTCTACTTTATTCTATCCTAGCACACTCTAACTTAACCTTTAATAAGAAACATATTCAAAATCACTCTTAAAAAACATATAAAATAAAGTGTTAACTTAATAACTTATATAAATTTTAAAATATTTTAAACGATAAATTTAATTAAATAATATTAATAAACAAATAATTTAAAAATAAATCAAAATAAATATTATCAATAAAAAAAATATAACAAAATTTATTTAAAATAAATTAAATTTACCAATATCTAAATTCATTTAGAAAGGAATATATATTAAATGAGAAATATATCTGTACAATGGAAAAGCCAAAAGCTTAATTCAAAATAAATTTGAGAAAGGGATTTAATCTAAACATAAAAAACATAATTTAAAATCATTTTAAAAAAGCCAATTCATGGAATCTAAGTCCATTTAAAGCGCAGCCATGAAAACAACAACAGATATTGGGATGCACACCAATAGCTTGTTGGATCATTCTGAAACATCAAATCGTTGAGCGCTTGCAACGACGTGCAATAAGTAATGATTGTTTCAACGAGAAGGATAAACATATCGGGTGGCTTTTCTCTGCAACTCTCTCACTGTATTAAACTAGCTGACTCATATCTCGTGGCTTTTCTCTGCAGCTAACTGCCTCACTATATTCCTAGCCTCCAAACATAGTTGGGTAGATCACTTTTCTCTGAGCGTATTATACCAATTCGACTAATCACTGACTATAATCTTTTTATAATTATCAGCTCGCGATTCCTATCAAAGTTTACGATCTATTAATACTTAGAGTCAGTCTTTCAGTTTTATGAGAATAAGGAAGACAAATATCACACTAAAAACCCAAATATCATACTAATGAAATGTTTTGTACGAAATGTTTTGTACTAAATTAAGCCGGGCTTAAGAAATTCTTGCCAGAAAATACCATCGCCTGGAGGTATGAAAAGAATAAGTCAACGGAAACCCTCAGAGTTTATTTCAAATATATTAGCACCAGCCATTTGATAGGCACCTGGATATTGGTGAAGCTGTGGGGAAAATTCATATAGATTAGCACCAGCCATTTGATAGGCACCTAGACATTGGTGAAGCTCTCGTTAAAACATTAAAGGTATTGGGGATAGTTCTAATTATTAACAACAAATTTGGGAAATAGTGTGAGTCAAACAAATCTCTCTGAAAATTTTCAGAGCCTTTCAATTTGCACTTGAGCTATTATAAAATCTCGCAAAGATTACACATCCCAGTAGATATCTATCTGTTCACTGATCCCCAAATGATTTTCCAGAACATGCACTCGAACTGAACCTCAATGTCCAGTATATATTTAAATTACATGTTATTCTTCGAAGAAAATTAAACTGAACCTCAATATCCAGTATATATTTAAATTACATGTTATTCTTCGAAGAAAATTAAATATGGTAGGCAGTGAAAAGAGAACTAAACTTGAATTTAATATGTTATCAAACAATGATCAAAGAAAGAACGATGATAAGATAACTCGAAGGAGTTTTCATACCTTCAGTTTGATATACAAGAAAATCCAACAGAGGATCCACATTTGATAGGAAAGAAAATGCAATAGATCAGCCCCTAAAATAATCGCTTGCAAAGCCTCCTCAAAATCCAGCAGAAGATCCTCAAATACAGCGCATCCCCAGTCTGATATAGAAGAAAATCCAACAGAGCATGCATTCCCAGTTTGAACAAACCGTCCTCAAAATGCAGCAGAAAATCCTCAAATATAATTGGAAAGAGTTTTCATAGGGAAGAATAACAACAAATTGAGAAAATCCAAAGGAGCACTCATTCCGAGTTTGATAGGGAAGAAAAATCCAGCAGAAAAACCGTCCTCAAATTGCATACAACAGAACATCCCCAAATTCGATATCAAATATTGTGCAAAAGAAAGGAGCGGAACGGTCATATCTCCGAAAAAGCAATGCTTTTTTTGGAACGGTCTAATTTAGAAAAGAGGTCGAACGGTCATGCATTTCTCGAGAAAAATAAAACAACAATAATTATCTTTGAGATGCTTTATAATATTTAATTATGGTGTTATAATCATTAATAATTT
>APFE031522190.1:0-10608 GCA_000404065.3 Pinus taeda | reverse complement strand
TTCTTAATATATATATATATATATATATATGCTATCTTTTCGAATTAATACATCAAATTAATAACATAGTTGGTTATCTTATGGGCTCAGAGTAGTAGTTGGAGGGATTGGGAGGTAAGTTTCACACTCTCCCCATATAATATCAATTCTCACAAAGTCTATTTGGCTTGTTGTGATGAGGCTAGAAGAGTAAGCGTCCCCTAGGTGTGCTACCCCCATGAATGTGCCTCTAAATGTCTTAGCCCTTGCTAAGACATATGTTATCTTGCTAGTGTTGGCTTGCACATTGTTGGTATTAGCATGAGGCTTCTAATGGGAGTTACTTCAATGATTGCCACTATTAATCCTTTTAAAAAAGGGTTGAGGTGGTTTGACAAGATGGTTGGGAGGTAGGTCTTGCACTCTCCCTAACTAGGATTAAATCCTCGACGAGACTCTAGCCCACTATGATAAGGTTAGAAGGGTAGACACCCCCTATGAGTGGGACCCCTTTTTGGATGTCGCCCTATATGTCTTAGCCTTTGCTAAGTCATTGATTACTTGCCAGTTGTTAGCTTGAGTGTTGTTGTCACTAGCCTTAGGGGTTATAGTGGTAACCGACTAGATCTAAACTTAAGCCTCATCTAAGAAAACCTAATTAATTATCGATTTTTCTATTTATTATTATTATTATTATAATTGTAAATAAACTTTTTTGTATTAAACTAATACCAAATTACATAATATCATAATCCTTTTTCCATGGTATGCCAAACTAGAAACCAAACAAACAACAAAAGTTAATGCCTTTTATCCCAAATGTCCATATACTAACCACATACATACAAAACGGTCTACTAACCAAGACTTCATTATGCCATACATTATTCCATGGTAGGAACATAATTATATGCCTATCTAGATGTACTAGTAAATTCCAAATGAACTAGAAAAACCATAAGTTAACCGAAACTATGAAGGGGACATGGAACTATCAATACTACCTAGAATAACTAGCTAAATTAGATGGAGGTGCAGGATTTGGCTTATTGTGGAGTTGCTCCTCATTACAAGTCAGTTGACAATCTAAGTTGTATAGTCGTGTAGTTATAACCTCATGTTCATTTTGGTTTTCATCCAATTGTTGTTCAATCTCCATTTTTATATCATTTCTCTCCAAGAGTACTCTACCCAGTAGAGATTTGATTGATTTTGTCTTCCACACATATTCTCAGGATATGGAATCTAGTCTGCCACCTCAACTAGAATTTCAAATCATATTGATCATCTCTCTTTTGAATAATGATACCTTCAACATCACAAAGTTCTTCTTATATATCTAGGGGAGTTTGAAGGTTATAATTACAAGTAGAAGAGATAACCCTTACTTGATCATGAGAATCACTATGAGATCCATGACTAGTTGTTCCACCACACAGCCTCATGCATTGACATGGCATGATGAAGTGTGTAGCACAAAGGAAGAGGCAAGGAGAGAGCAGGGAAAAAAAATGATAGAGAAGTCAGTGAGAACTAATAGGAAACCATTGAAAAATGATTAGAATGGAGAGCAGACCCAACCCTGAATTTGACAGGTAAAATTCAAGGAGCCTAACTAAAATCGAGACCAATCATAGTCTCCAACCGCACAAAACAAGAGGTTCAAGAACAAGAAAAAGAGACCCAACTGCCTCTGGAAACTAGAAGAGCTTGAGAAAACTAGAAATACTTAGAATATAATAAAATAATAAGGATAGAACCAAACTAGAAGCTATAGCAAATGGAAAATAGCTAGTGAACAAATCCCAACACTTTCTAGTAGCTTGACCCTTAGTTGAAGTAGGACAAGCAGATTTATGAAAATAAGCCATAACATAGAGTTTTTCCACCCAGTATTAACATAAGAGATATTAGCAATATCTTTGCATTGCTCCACCTGCAAAGTGTTAGACACTTTGTGAATCTTCTCCCCTCTCCAATAGATTAGAATTGATACTACATGCAAAGCCTCCTAGGAAGAAGGAACTATGAAGATTGGGATGTCTAGGCCAACAGGGCATGAACCATACCCCTCAAATCCTCCAAAAAGCACCCAAAGAGTTTGAGATTTTGTGAGAAAATTGGTAAGTACAGATAAGTTGAACGATAACATAACAAAGTGCATGACTAAACTTGTTATCCCTCAATTGCTAGAAAAAAATAATGAAGCAGGGAATATTGAATATTGAGAAGACTGCACATCACTCATTCTAATTTCATTATATTTCCACTTGGTCTCGTAGATTTGCTTATTGCAGGCATTCATTGCTGAGGGCACATTGATATTAAATACACCTGCCTTGCATGTGGGGGAGGGCGACATTCTTGCATCCCTCACTTATTCCTTGAGATGACGATGGGTTGACCACCATGCCTTCTTCCTCTTCGTGTTCTCCCACCCCAATGAAATACTAGTTTCTTTAAATTCATAATAATAATAATAATAAAATATTTTAGAAATGAAAATCTCATTATATACTTGATTTTACAAATTACATACATATCACTGATTTGATTTGAGATTAATATTTTTATACTTAAATTACATTTACAATGTATTTGAGTAACAATGACTCAATGTTTTTAGATGGATGAATGCTTTACGCTCACATATATAGAAGGGTAAGATAATATACTATTATTCACCAAATTAGGTAATATCTAGTTGGAAATTTGAATCTATACAATTGGGGAAACAAATTATTCACCAAACCACTCAAGTTAAGATCATTTACCTATTTTAACTATTAATCTTCAATTTTATATAATTTTATATTTATATATGTTGTTTATAAAAGATAAGAGGTTAAATTATAATTGAAAGTAGTATCTAGTTTCATGTATATAATTAATGTTAAATTTAAAGTTAAATGTTGTTAAAAAGTATATGGCTCTTTTGAAAGTGGCCTCTGCGATGACCATACGGGATATTGGTTTTTTTTGGATAATATTTAGACTAAAACTGTTTTTTGGTTTTGGAGTAAGATTTGGAACTATTTCTGATTGGTTAAGATCTTATTTTCTTTATCTATAAGAAAAGATACAATCTAATTAATTTTATTTTGCTCTAAATCTAATGCTATATTTTGTCAAGAAGATTTTGAATCTTTCATTGTTTAAAGTAATTCAAAAATGTCTAGAACACTTGAATTCTACGAACAAAACTCAAACAATCCTTGCTAAAATTTGAACAAAATCTACCAAAAAGATATCTTTGGGAAATTACCCTAATAATCTAAAATTTAAAAACATACGATAAAGTAAAAATTTATTTTTTTATAAAATACCATTTAACTAGTTTAAATGATATAATTTTTTTCCAAAAATAAATAATTATATTTATTATAATTATTAAATAGTAAAATTTGGTCCAGATGTTGTGTGTGGAAGTTTGGTCTTAACAAGTCTAGAGGTCCATTCCAGAACAAGACTATGTACTGACTCTTCCTTGATTCTTGCCAATCCCAAACAAAGCTATATACTAACTCTTCTTTAATTCTTACTAATAATAAGAAGAGTATATATATATATATATATATGAAATTACAATTGATTTTTCCAATAGACTATTTATTAAATAATATTTTTTGTTTTAAACATTTTTTTTAGTAAAAATCATAAAAAATAATTTTTTGAGCAACGTTACGAAACAAAAAATGTGGTTCATCATATAAATCACAAAAACCTAAATACAGAAATTTTTTTCTTTTAGCCTTCTTTACAAAAATAATTTATATTTATTTGAAATTTTTTGAGATTTAAAAATGTTCGGTAATTAAATTGTGATAATTAACTAGAGATAAAATGAATATCCGAACTTTCGAGAATGGTTAGTAGAGATCCTTTTATTGTCATTAACCAAAAAATAGGTGAAACATTTTATAATGGATGATTTTTTCTAACAACGAGAGATAGGTGGAACCTTCTCAAATCATGGTGGATGCTTAGTCAATGTAGAATAATATGATTTGACATTTGTGGTTGGTAATTATAATTGATTAGAATGTAGAACTTTCGAAAATCAAAGTGAATGCTTAGTCAATTTCAAAATATTTATAAACAAAATTATCAGTAATTTAAAATACGTAGAATTTACTAAAATTTATGAAGATTTATGAAGTAGTAATAGGTGGGAAGTTTTTATTTCCACTTCTAAGATTATTAATGCGTTTTGTTATTTCCACCTCTATAAGTTTATTAATGCGTCTTGACATGCATTTTTGATAATAAAAAATAACACCCACACGGTTATAGAAGTGGGAAAAAAATAACGCATTGTTACATCGGGCTATCAAAAGCGCATGTCAAACCGCATTAATAAACCTATAAAAGTAAAAATAGAAACTTCCACAGTGGGTGGAACTTGTAGTTGGACGCCCAGTCAATATACAGCGATGGATATGGAACTTGTAGTTGGACGCCGAGTCAATATACAGCGATGGATTTGTTTTGCAAGTTCAAAAAAATTAAATAAAATTATAAATTTAAATATTTTATGGTTTTGTTACTTTATTAAAAATAATGGAAGGAAATATTGATTATTTTAATTTGAAATATGGAAAATAGATTGTTTTGTTTTTCTTTTTAATGAATTAAGAGGGCAATTTTATTCAAATTGTTAAATCTGACACCTAGTCAACTTGGTATAGTCCAGCCACCTCTTATTAAATAAAATAATTTAATAAGGCGTGCTTTAATGCACAATTTTTAATTTTAAAACTGATTATAGCTGGCGTAACGTAACTTTGTTAGATTAAACTTCGATATATAATGCATATAGATCCGGCTTTTGCACGCGAATCATGTGATAAGTCCTTCCCGACCGATTGGTAGGTTGTTTGGCCATTGGTTAAATCAAACAGCGAGCGGGCCCTTGCCCACTGAAAAGGAGAAGAATTACAAGAGACTTACCACACGTTCTTCTTCTTCTCAGGGCAACGGCAATAATGGCCACCGCCGTGGTGGAGAGTATGGAGAAGTTCTGGTTTTGGGGCAATGTAATGTGGTCTGCTTCAATGCCTGCTGCTGCTACTCAGAGTTGCAGTGATAGTATTGATGAAGAGAGCAGTGAGTTGAAAAACATGGCGGAGGAGGAGCAGAAACAACACCAGCTACTTCAACAAACTCGTGTGGGCTTGTTTGAAAGAAGGCACCGCAGGTCTTTGAGTGACGATATGCGCTTGGATTTGGGTAAACTGTCCACGCGCAGAGAAGGTCCCAGCTCCTTGGATTTGGGTGCACAGGCAAACCTGCAACCATTGTTCATCAAGGTAACAGCTCTGTTTTTCTCTATATGTGTCCATTCACACAACAGTCATGTGTTATGCCCATATCCTTCCTGATATTGGATTGTTTGAGGTGGTGTAGCTGTATTCACACAACTGTTGTGTGTTATGCTCATAGCAGTCCTAAGATTAAATTTTTTGAGGTGTAGTAGTTGTTTTTAATGATATGTTCAGATAACATTCACTAGTTTTTCTCAAGTCTAGTCTCTCCTATGGATGTCATATCTCCCAATCTGGTTGTAACTGTTGTTTTATCTTGTGTTGGCAAAGCTCATTCGTATAAGGGAAATCCGTATTCTCACTTTTGTCTGGGAGGTCTGTAATTGTTACTAATCAATTTTCGATCTTGATATTGTGACTGCTTATGACCTTACTCATAGCGACCCCAATGAACTAGTGTGCTCCAATTCATCCTTCTAAGTCATCTTACCTGGAAAGATGGAACAAAGGCACTCCAGGGAGTGGGCTGTATATGGTAAAAGTCTATTAGTGCACTTTTGAAGGCCTCACTTGTATCACTGTCAATCCGTTGTGTTATGCCCATGTCAACCCTTGATCCGGAGATTGAATTGATTGAGATATTAGCACTGAGAGAAGCAATGTGCTCTACAGCTTGGGTGGGACTGGAGGGATCCATCAATTCCTCATGTATTGTATACAGATGGTATTATGTCATTGAATATGGACACTAGCACAGAGGCATTTAAACTTGGCTTTGAATTGCAAATTTACAAGCAGATTATCTGTTGGTTCTTTTTTGATGCCACATAGTCAGAGCAGAAGGATAGGAGTCAGGACCAGCACACTTATTTAGAATTATAAGTTGAACAGGGTTAGATCATGATTTAGGGCTATGTCCATTTCTTGAGTGCAAAGAAAATAAGCCTTACAAATCAGCCTACTGATATCCTTGGAGGAAGGGGGACATAAATTGTTTCGGTATTGGGTTATAAAACCAAGATGAATATATTTTAGGCCCAAGATCTATGACACTGTTTTTAAGTTTTGAATCTTGGTTTGCAGTTTTTGTTCACTTGAATTTTGCGTCAGATGCAGGGGAGGATACAGCAGAAATTGTCAAATTCATAGTAGCAGCCATTGAAACACTAGGCTCGTAAAAACGTGTGTAAAATGACAAATTTACGACGAGAAGGCAAGAGAGAAATAAAAGAAGAAGGGACAGGAAAAGGAAATAATGAAGGGAAGAGAAGCTGTGGAGGTTAAAAGATACTCTGGGATGGTTTACGACAGGCGGGAGAAGGGTTGTAGTGTACTACAAGCAGCCTCTTAACTACTGGAAACAGGATGGAGCCAACATGGTGGTTTTGTGACTGCTTTTTGAACCAAAATTCTCTTCAGAAATTTTTGAAGTCGCGATATGTACATTAGATTTGTTGGTAGTTGACCACTAATTATGTAAATTTGGGTAAAATGTATTAGTTATTAACAAGTTAGTTTTATACCAAAGCGTCGGTTATGTAACTGAGGAGGCTCATATAAAACTGATGAATGCCCAAACTATTGTAAGTAGAATCATTTATTGATTGAATAGAGATTCCAATCCCTTGCCCCGTGGATGTTTCCTTGACACCCTGTCAAGGTTTTACCACGTAAAAATCTTGTGTTTTTCCCTATGTCTTACATTCAGTTTCATTTAGTTTTATTTATATGGTTATTGGTTAATTAACTGTTTTTGCCAACAAGTGGTATCAGAGCCATGTCTGTCGAGCCTCAGTTGAAATGAGCAGATGAGTGGTTGAAGAAGGAGATTTCGCGGCTGTGGAAACGTGCACAGTTCTACTGATAGCCGAAATCGTTGAAAACGTGGAAACATGCACAGTTCAGCTGTGAGCATCTATTGTAAGGAAAAAGACTGCGCAAACAAGGAAAACTCACTGGCTATGAAACGAGGAGGCCGGTGCAGCCGAAATCGTTGCAAAACTGCTAGTTGGAGGAATGTTGTCCTTGCACGATTGGAGGAACCCTGTCAAGGGCTTCAGATGTTGGTGGTCTTGCTGTCTGAAAAAAAAGTCGAACTTAGTGGTTTCTGAAAATCGTTGTCCTGTCGAGAGCTGCCCAAAAAAAAAAAACACCCTGCTAGCCTGTGCAATTGAGGAGCCGTTTGTCAAGGAGGAAGAGGTCACTGCTGTTGTGTGAAGAGGATTTTTGAAGGAAAAACCATTGAAAAGAAATCCGAGTATTTTTTTTTTAAGAAACCCTAGTTGAAAGACCGAAACCCTAGGAGGAAAGAAATGGCCAAGATGTTGAATGCAAAGTTCGAGGTGGAGAAATTCACCGGCAAGAGCAACTTTGCTCTTTGGAAACTGAAAGTTAGGGATTTGTTGGTGCAACAAGGGTTGCACAAGGCATTGAACGGGGCAAATAAGAAACCTGCAAGCATGACTGATTCGGACTGGGAGGACTTGGATGCTCGAGCTCTCAGTACCATCAAGTTATGCTTGGCGGATGAAGTTCTCTTCAACATTGTTGAAGAGAGTACAACTTTAGGTTTATGGGAAAAACTAGAAAAACTATACATGACAAAGTCGTTAACCCATAGAATTTATTTGAAAAGACAATTGTACAGTCTTTGAATGAAGGAGGGTTCAAAAGTTGCAGAACATTTGAATGTTTTTAATACACTTATATGCCAATTAATAGATATGGAAGTTAAAATTCAAGAAGAAGACAAAGCTATAACCTATCTATGTTCTCTGCCCGAATCATGGGATCACTTCGTAACTTCAATCAGTTTGAGCACCGCTGATTCTTTCAAATTTGAATCAGTTGTGGGAGCTCTCTTGTTTGAAGAAGTACGAAGGAAATCCAGTAATGAAACTGCTGCATCAGAAGCCATGATAGCTAGAGGACGGTCAAAGGAAAGAGGAGAAAAACAAGGGGGTCTTCCAGATCTAAATCAAAGGGAAAGAAGTGTAAGGCAAAATGTTGGCACTGCAATAAAATTGGACACCTGAAGAAACATTGTTGGAAACGACAAGAGTCTGATAACTCGAAGAAGGAAGCAAATTAGGTTGATTCAGGTATGATAGACGAAGTTTTATTTGCTGAAGAATTATGTATGATACATGAAACTTCATGTCATGTCTCTCAGGGTGTTGAAAGTTGGCTTTTAGACTCTGGTGCTTCTCATCACATGTGTCCACACAGAAATTGGTTTACTTCCTATGAAAATGTAAAAGGTAGTTCTGTGTTGATGGGTAATAATGTATCATGTCAAACTGTTGGGATGGGAAATATCAGGATTAAAATGTATGATAACACAGTTAGAACATTAACTAGTGTTAGACATGTCCCTGATTTGAAGAAAAATTTGATTTCTTTGGGAGTGTTGGATTCGGATGGTTATAAGTTTACAGGTCAGAATGGAGTGCTGAAAGTCTTTAAAGGCGCCCTAGTTGTTATGAAAGCATAAAAGGTCGGAAATCTTTACAGACTCGAAGGAAGTACTCAGGTCAGTGAAGTAGCGATTGTGTCAGAAAAAGAAGAAGAAGGTACTCGCCTATGGCATTAGCGATTGGGTCACATGAGCGAGAAAGATCTTCAGGTACTGATGAAATGTAAATCACTTCCTGATTTGAAATCCTTGAAGTTGGATTTCTGTAAACATTGTATGTATGGAAAACAGTGTAAACAGAGATTTAAAATTGGGAATCATAATAGTAAAGATATTTTAGACTATATTCATTCTGATCTGTGGGGACCATCCCCTGTTGTATCATATGGAGGTGCTCTATATTTTTTAACGTTTATTGATGATTTCTCTTGTAAAGTTTGGGTTTTTATGCCAAAAAAGAAAGATGATGTATTCAATGTCTTTAAACAATTTAAAGCAATGGTAGAGAAAAGAACAAGCAAATCAATTAAATATTTAAGAACTGACAATGGTGGTGAATTCACTTCAATAGAATTTGAACAATACTGTAAGGATGAAGGAATTGTTAGACACAAAACTATTGTTTATACTCCTCAGCAAAATGGTGTTGCTGAACGTATGAATCGAACTCTTATGGAAAGAGCTAAAAGCATGATTAGCAATGCTAACTTGCAAAAGGAGTTGTGGGCAAAAGCAGTATCCACTGCTTGTTATTTAGTTAACAGATCACCTTCAATAGCAATTAATTGTAAAATTCCTGAAGAGGTTTGGACAGGTCAGTCTTGTGATCATTCACATTTAAGGATATTTGGCTGTGATGCTTATTCTCTTATTCCTAAAAATCAACGTTCAAAATTAGATCCAAAATCGAAATGTTATGTCTTTGTTGGGTATGACTATGCAGTGAAAGGATACAGGTTGTGGGATCCTACATCGCGGAAGATAGTCATTAGTAGAGATGTAACATTTGATGAATCTTCTTTTTTAAAATCAAATGTTGAAAGAATTGAACAGGAACAGGTATCGCTAAATCAACAAGTTCAGTTGGAGGCTAGATTTTTTCGTGACAGTCAAAAGGAAGAAGAGGCTTCTGGAGAAAAAGGTCTTGAAGATACAAAGGAAGCTGTTGAAGTTTCTGAACCAGTTCAACAACCAGTCACTCTAAGAAGGTCTACAAGGGAAAGAAAAACTCCAAAAAGGTATGAAGATTCTGCTTCATCTTTTGCTTTGATTACCGAAGATGGGGAACCTTCTTGTTACCAGGAAGTAGTAGATGATACGGATAACGAAAAGTGGAAAACGACTATGGAAGAAGAAATGGATTCCTTAGCCAAGAACAATACCTGGGATCTTGTAGAACTCCCTGAAGGGAGAAGTGTTGTTGGATGCAAATGGGTCTTCAAACTGAAACGGGAAGTTGATGGAAGTATTGAAAGGTATAAGGCGAGACTGGTAGCAAAAGGGTATTCTCAGGTTGAAGGTATCGACTTTCATGAGATTTTTTCATCAGTTGTAAAACTTGTTTCTATTCGTACTGTGTTGGCACTAACTGCATTACTTAACCTTGAGTTAGAACAGTTAGATGTTAAAACAACTTTTCTACATGGTGATTTGAATGAAGAGTTATATATGGAACAACCAGAAGGTTTTGTACAAGGTCGCAGCAGAAGATTAGTTTGCAAGCTCAGGAAATCATTTATGGTCTGAGTCAGTCTCCCAGACAATGGTGCAAGAAGTTTGACTCCTTCATGGTTAGCCAAAACTTTATAAGAAGTGAGTATGATCATTGTGTATACTTCAAGAGTTTCAATGGCATATTCATTATCATAGCTTTGTATGTTGACAATATTCTTATTGCAAGCAAAAGCATGGAAGAGATCAACAGGTTAAAGGCTTAGCTTTCTAGGACGT
>APFE031522188.1:0-13642 GCA_000404065.3 Pinus taeda | reverse complement strand
ACACACTGAATTGGGGAAACTGGTCCCATATCCCTAGTCGGACCCGCTATACCAAACGGATAAGGAGCTGCCAACCAAGGTCCGGACCGGGTGGGTATCCCCCTTGTTGTCAACCCGATTTTTGGGGCCTTCAACAGTTCCTCAATGAGTGGTTTGTTAGAATAGGAGTTGTTTGAAATTGCCATGTAATTTGTTTAATTTAGGAAGATTTTTACAGTTGTTTAATTTTTCCATAAAAAGGTCTTTTTAAACTATATTCATGGATCTAGACTGAACCGTAATGTAACCTATATATTCCTTCAATTTCAATAAAAATCGTTTCATGTGTGTAATGGCGAGAGGCCCAAATTTCTAGTCCAAAACCAATCCTTATACAATGTCATGCATAATACATAATCCAAATATAATGCTATATTTTATTAGCAAGACCGAGAGGCCATATAAGTGCTTATATCATTTGTTGGAGTGGTTGTAAGAAGGAAAAAAAGGGAGAGGAGTTTCCAAAAGAGTGACATTAAAGCACACAAGGGAAAGCCAACATAGGAGTGAGCCTTTGTAAAGAAAAATGAAAAACTTCACGTTTTCCATTCCCCGCAGGGATCTATCATTAAATGGTGCGACAATCGACGAAAGTCTTAATTAAAAAAATCTTACCGACAATTGTTACCCCGATGAACTTATTCAACATTAAAGTTAAAAACTCTGGGTTGTGGAGAGGGTCCATGGAAGACTTACCCTAACTGCTCTATGCAAGAGCCTTTCCATTATTCCAGGTTATAAAACATGACGACCCAAAAATATTAATTGAGGACTCCACCTAGGAGGCTTACCCTGACTAATCTACATGAGTGCCTTTTCTATTATGTTGACTATACAACGTACCCGGAAACTCTTTATTGTGCGTCTTGCCCGGAGGTTTACCCTAGCGGTCTTTGCGAAGATACTTTTTATTTTTTATTTTTTTATTGCGTTGGGATATATATTAGAATGACCTGTGAAGGGAGATAGAGTGGACCTTTCCTAGTGGGATTACAGCAACGGACCTTGCAAGTTCCTCTTCCCATCACGTCAGGCTCTTCAAAGTGGGCTCACATGGCATTAGCTGCATGCTAATCAGAGCAAAGCCATTGTTGAAGGTATAAAGGCAGAGGTTGGAGATAGTGGAACGAGAGTTGTGTTGGAGTGGGATGGTGCTATGTAAGCCCAATCCTATGATATAAGGTGGACTGTGAATGTCTTACCATGCATCTCAGGAATTAAAATGAATTCTATCCATATTCACATAGAGTTGGCTCTCCTTCCGACTCCTCCCACTGTTAATAGATATTCCTACAACTTTAAAGGAATTTAATCCCAAAACTGTTGAAGGGAGTGTTGATTTTGGGAATATGTTTTGTGATAAAAGGGAAAAGGGGGACCAATCCTGAGCATACATAATTTATATTTTCATCAAGTGGTATTAGAGAAGACCCTGTGTCTTCTTTGGGAACATAATTAAGCATTTCACCCAGAGTTGATTGAGGCACTGGAAGAGGAGAAAGACAAAGGCTCGTTTCTAATAGAGAAGTGTTGTGGGCGATGCCACGATTTGAGGAAAGGATCATTGTGATGGAGACTGATTTTTAGAGAGAACCATAAGTAGAAGACATGAGTCCTTAAGAGGAAGAATATTAACAAGAAGAAGAAGAAGTAGTGGAAGAACCAACAAAAGCTAAGGTATTGAAAGCAATTTTGGGATCTGCCATGAAACACAAACCAGATATGTCTTCTTATACAAGAAACATGAATCGAGAAGATATTATTGACTAGATCACAAAGATGTATAAATTCTTTGAGTATGACAAAATGGATGAGGATAAGAAGGTTAAGTTTGTTGTAACTAAGTTAAAGGGTCATGCAACTATCTAGTGGGATGGTGTAAAAGCAGAAAGAAAGAAAAAGAACAAGTAGAAGATTAAGAGCTAGGACATGATGGCGGCAAAAATCAGAGGTGAGTTTTTCCCAAAGGATTACCATCTTACCTTGTTCAAGAGTATCCATAAAATTATATAGAGAGCTATGATAATTAGAGAGTATTAGAAGAATTCTACAAAGTAAATATCAGGGAAGGATATCTAGAGGAGTCTATAGAAAATACAACAAGGTATATATATGGGCTTAGATTGGACATACAAGATGAAATTAGTGTATTGTCACCTAAGACCGTAGAAGAGGCATACCAATTGAATTTGAAAATTGAAGAGAAAATTGCAAGGAAGAAAGATGACAAAGGCAACCAATACCATCCAACTAGTATCTCCTAAACATAATATACCATAAAAACACATACTTGTTGCTCCTTTTCTGGACTGATATATTGATGTAGCTATTGTTTGGTTAGGGTAATTGTTAGTCCTCTCAAAACTGTCCAAACAACCTTCTCTCAGTTTTGTATAACCTCCATATAGGATCTTCCCTCATATGCTGAATTCTGGGCTATCTTCGACCCCTTAAAATATCCCTCAATCCCTTCTCCTCATGAGTTAAGGGACTTGACTCTCCTTCAAACTCTTGTACAACTATGCACCCCTTCTTTTAGAAGTCTATCGACACCCAAAACACTTAGAAACAAGCTAAAAATTATGTATAACACTATGGTTTCCCTTTAGACTTGCAATACCTACACAATGGACCTCAAACAACCCTTCTGTAATGCATCCTAGCTCCCAAATCACCGCGGCCTCCTCATAGTCACAAAAGGAACCCAAAACCTTAATCTCTTCTGCTTTGTGAGTTATGCTCCTAACTTGCGGCTACCTTAGAGGTATATTACATATGAGAGATGCATATTTTGGATGAGGAATGACCTCCAACATCACTCATATATATACAAATCCATGTGGTGTTAAATCATTACTTGTGGCACTCCAAATTTTCAAGCCGACCTCCATTAGGTGCCGCATTAACCCACAATTCTATTAAAAATTCATAACTCATCATAAACAACTCAAAATTTTATGATTTTTGTTGCATTGGTTTCTCCTCAATGTCATTTATCATCTCCATCCATCACGTCCAAAATTCCCCATGGTTTTGGCCCAAACATCAATGGGTGAAAAACCCCAACCTTGGGTTCCAAGCCCATAAGTGACTTTTGTGGTGCTCCAACCTCCAAACTCCAAACCCTAAGGCTTGGAGTACCTCCCAAGCTATAAAAAAGTAACACTCCCTATTATCGATGTAGGTACTTCCAAGACTAGGAAGTAGGTCATCATCATCATCACTACTTTCAAAATTCACTCAACTCCTAGTGCTCATAATTGCAGCAATCCTTGTTGTATGAACTACGCCTCTCTCAAAAGTGTTGCTGTCTTTGGATGCTTCTAGATTATTCTTTTTTTCCTATATCATTTTCCAATCCCTCAATGATTCCTTCTTAGCAGTTGTAGAAGCACCTTTCTCCCTCTAACCACATGCTCTTATTAGGTTACAAAGTATCTCTATGAACCTACAAACTCCCTCTAGACCTCGACTCCCTCTGAGCCTTTAGAACTTGTACCTTCTTCTTTAGAACATGTACCTGCCACTCAAAATCCTGCACCTGTACCTGCTTCTCTAGAACCTACACCTGGTCCTTCTTCTTCTTCTCATGATACATAGGCTTTCTAACCAACCTATATAGACCATGCTATCTAACTCCAATCACAATACCTGTAGAGCTAGAGCCTTTGGGCTAGAGTCTTGCCTTACCATCCTGGAATAAGACCTCAAACCCTTTTTCTCAATCACTAAGAAAAATATAATGCTATATGTGAGCCTTGGTACAAATAGTACATCTTGGACTTGCATCACCCATCTTGACTCCATTCTGATTGACACAACTCTTGGTCCATAGATCTCCTTTTGACTCTTGTTGCCCAACACCATGTGAAACTTCGAGTCCCACTCAGCTAGAGTCTTGAATATCTCCCATGACCTTGTTGTATGTTTCGACGCACCACTTTCCATATACCATGCATCCTCATTGATGGTACCCAATGAGAAATGAGAGATCATAGAAAAGTACTCCTCCTCTAACCTCCTAGTGAGAGCATCTATCTCAGCAGAAGTGGTAACACATGTGACTTGATTTCCTTTATTCTTCTCATCATCTCCCATATTCTTCTTTATTGGGCATCGCGATGAAAAATGACCCATCTTGCCACAGTTGAAACACTTGATTTTACTCAAGTCCTTATTTTTCTTACCCTTCATTTGTGTTGCAACTGACACATCATCATCTGAAGCCTTATACTTTGGATGAAGATCCTCCTCTCGCAACTCTTCCTGAATGAAATCGTCCCACATCCTATTCCAATCTAGAAAATTCTCTCTAGCAATGATCCCCTTGATGAAGGGATTCCATTCCTTGGTGAACCCTTTCAAAGAAATCCTCACCATATCAAAATCTAAAATAGTCACACCGATGACAATAAGCTCATATTTTCCTTGAGATAAACTCGTTAGATACGAAGTCACTCCCTCACCATGTATCATCTTGGTGGAATTCAACTTATCCTCCAATACTAGTACCCAGTTATTGTTCTTATTCTTGAACAAATTCTTAACAACCATCCACACCTCATGTGCAGTGTGCTTCCCGAACAGATGAGGTATTAGGGTATCCTTCACACCATCTAGGATGATCAATCTCACTCTCGTATCAAATTATTCGTACACTTCCAACTCCTTATGGTTGATTGGCTTCTTGACCTCTTTCTCATTGAAATCCTAGATCCTATTGACCAGCAATACCAACTTGATTCTTTCTTTCCAAGGACTATAGTTGGACAACTCTTCCAACCTATCCTCATATTGAAGACCAACTTATAACTTCGAAATTGTAGTGATCTCTACAATGTGACCAAATCCCTCTTAAGTTGTACTTCAATATGCACTCTTTTGATTCACTATCTCCCAAAGTAGCTCAGACATGCTTTGAAACCATGTTGAATTTCCACAATCTTGGTGTCTAGGATAGAATCTTAAATCTTTGACGCTACCAAAACCAAGAATCTCAACAAAGCTACTTAGCACAACGGAACAATATAACATAGTAAATCAATCACGTGCATAATAAGAACAATAATAAAAATATATGTAACCCTACTTCATTATATTATCAACATATAATACAATAGTCTAAGGCTCCCGTACAAGGGATAATGGCCCTCAAATATCCACAAGTACAAGATTATAAGATATAATGACAATCTCATTGCTCTAGTGCACAATCACAACCTCTATGTTGTATCTCATCCTGTTGGTCCTTCACTTCTAATTTTCTCTCTAACTACCCCTTAGTCCATAAAGAAACAACACATAGAGACTCTAGGAGGGCTACCACCTATCACTACTGCAAGTCACTTCCGCTACAATGAACACAAGCTGATCTAATCTACTCCTCTAGCCTAGCCAAAAACTAAGCATCAATTTTCCTTCTTAGTATATTCCTGCGTCCACCAAAGAGATAATCCAAAGTCCTTCTTGTTTGCTTCTCTAGGGATACTTTGGGCACTATCACGTTTCCCTCCAACAACTCTTCAAATGCCCAAACTTCATTGTGGAATTTGCTCCTAGGAAAGGACTTCTAACCACCCTAGTTACCCATCTTTCACTTGGCTTCCACAAGATGCAACAAATACCATCCAACTAGAATATGCTCAACATAAATATACCATACAAACACATACATGCTACTCCTTTTCTAGATTGATATAATGTTGTAGCTGCTATTTGGTTAGGGTAAATTTGAGCCCTCTCAAAATTGTCCAAACAATCTTCTCTTAGTTGCAGCTAGCCTCCATATAGGATATTCACTTATACGCTAAAGTCTGGAATATTTTACATCCCTTAAAATAGCCCTTGGTCCCTTCTCCTCTTGAGTTAAGGGACTCATCCCTCGAGAATCATGTATAGCTCTATGGGCCTTCCTTTAAAGGTCTATCAACACCAAAAAAACTTAAAAACTATTGGGTGTGGAGCCTGATTATCTTCTTTATTCAAAGGTATCACCGCATTGGACCCCATATCCTTTTGTTCGCCACTAGGGGGGCGATGATAATTTTTATGAGCCCCCCTGGCAAGGGTTTAGGGGTAGCGCCCCCAAAGCTAAAAATAGATGTAAAATTGCCTTGTAAAATATTATAATTTCGTAATCAATCTGGGCCATTCATTAGGCAGATGATTTGATAGTAGAAGTTATGTTTAATTTAGGATTTTTTCCCTAGAAGGAAACCCCTCGCTATATATGAGGGAATTGTATTGCCGCTGAATATATGTGTATTCTAAGCAAAAAAGAGAGAGGAGACTGTGTGAGACTGAAGAGGAAATTACAGTGGATTGACTGTAGGTTGTATCTCTTCATTTTGCTGGACAATATAAAAGGAAGGACTAGCCGTTTCTCCATGGACGTAGCCCAAATTGGGTGAACCACGTATATCTGTGTCTCTCTCTTATTTTATGCATTTTCTATGTTTATGTTTCACAATATTTTATTTGTTCGATTGCTATGTAATATATAATTTTCTAACAATTGGTATCAGAGTCAAAGGTCTATTTGGATGATAAACTCGTAGGAGAGAAGGGTTCCTGGTTCAAGTGGGAGAAATGGTGGAGAATGGTAGGTTTAGGGTCGAAAAATTTAACAGCAAAAACTACTAGCTATGGAATATGCATATGGAAGATTATCTGTATCAGAAATATCTGTACCTACCATTAAGGGGAAAGACAAAGAAGTCGACGAGTATGACAGACACATAATGGGATATTCTTGAAAGAAAGGCACTTGGAACAATACGAATGTGCCTAGCAACATCGCTAGCCTTTTAATATTTCAAAGGAAATGACAATAGAGGATTTAATGTCAGCATTGGCCAAATTAGATGAAAAACCCTCGACCTAAAATAAGGTATTTCTTATGAAGCATTTATTTACTATGAATATGTCAGAAGGTGGATCTGTTGCTAATCATTTAAATGAATGTAATATAGTTACTAGTCAATTAAGTTTTGTAGGGGTAAATTTTGATGATGAAGTTAGGGCTCTATTATTCTGTGCTCATTGTTAGAAAGTTGGAATGGTTTAGTTACGGCCATAAGTAACTTTGTCTATGGATATAGTACTTTAAAGTTTGATGATGTTGTCAGTGAAATCCCTAGCGAGGAAATGTGACGGAAAAGATCCAGTGAGACATCAGGTAATGCTTTGACTGTAGAGACTAAGGGAATAAAAATGGAAAGAGGAAAGAGCCCGTGATATCGTAATAAGTCAAGAAAAGGTAGATCCAAGTCTAGATCGAGGATAGTATGCTATAAATGTGGGAAGAAAGGAAACCTGAAGAAAGTCTGTAAGTCTCTAAAGGGAAAATAAGGAGACATGGAATAAGAAAAAATCATGAAGTGAATGTGACAAGTGATTTGTTGCAAGACGCTTTGATTCTTTCATTAGAAAATATTATTGATGCTTGGGTGGTAGATTCAGGGGCCTCATTCCATGCCACACCTGATAGGAAACATATCATGACTATGTTCAAGGAGATTTTGGATAGGTTCGTTTGGGTGATGATAGACCTTGTAAAATCATTGGAATGGGTAAAGTTTTCATAAAACAAAAGAATGGAAACCAATGGCTATTGAAGCAGGTAAGGCATGTACCAGATATGAAGAAAAATCTAATTTCAATAGAGCAATTGAGAGGTCAAGGCTGTGTAACTACTTTTACAGATAAAACCTGGAAGGTCACTAAAGGAGCCTTAGTAATAGAAAAAGGAGAAAAGGTTGGTACATTGTATTTATGAAATGGTATTTCTAATTCTGATAATGATTTAACCTCTACAAGAGAAGATATAACATTGTGGCATCATAGGCTCGGGCACATGAGTGAGAAGGGGATGAAGATTCTTCACTCAAGAAATTTGTTGCTAGGTTTGAAGCATGTTGATTTGGAATTCTGTGAGGATTGTGTTTATGGAAAACATAAGAGAGTCAGATTCTTCAGAGTTAGGAAAGAAAAGAGGAGAGAAAAATTAGAGCTTGTGCATAAAAATGTATGGGTCCCTGCTTAGGTATCATCTCTCGGTGGCTCTCGCTATTATGTTACTTTTATTGATGATGTAATCAGAAAAACCTAGATTTATTGTATTTGAAATACATTTGATGTATTTGATACTTTCAAGAAATGGAAATCTTTGGTTGAGAATGAGACAAGAAAAAGGTTGAAGTGTTTTAGATCAAAAAATGGAGGTGAATATTGCAACAAAGAGTTTGATATGTGCTGTTCAGGGCATGTAATTCATAGAGAGAATATAGTTCCAGGAAAACCACAAGAAAATGGCGTGTCAGAAAGGATGAATAGGACAATCATGAAGTCTGCAAGGTACATGAGATTAAATGCAGGATTTCCTTTACAATTTTGGGCAGATGCTGTAGATACTAATGTTTATCTAATAAACAGAGGGCCTTCAAGTTCCTTGGATGGAGGTATTCCAGAGGAGGCATGGACAAGTAAAAATGTAAACTATTCATTTTTAAGGACTTTTGGTTGTGAAGCCTTTGTCCATGTTAATAAAGAGAACAAAACAAAGCTTGAGGCAAATCAAAGAAATGTATGTTTATTGGATATTGTGTTAATTATTTTGGTTATCGCTTATATGATCATGAAAATCACAAAATCATTAGGAGAAAGGATGTCATATTCAATGAAAAGGTTTTGTATAAGGATCGGTCTGAGGAAAAGAAATAGGAAAAATAAAACAGAGAATACACAGTGCTTGATGAGATCACAGAAAAGTAAAGGTGCCAGAAAATCATAATGATCAACATCCACAACAAAAACAACAACCACAACAACAACAGACACCTCAAACACCTGAAAGTGGTGTTAGAAGATCTACCAGGATAAGTAGGCCCCTTAAACGATACTCCCCTTCATTATATTATGTATTTTTGACTAATTTTGGTGAACCAGAATGTTATGAAGAAGAAATGCAAGTAGAAACCAAGAAAAAGTGGGAGCTAGCCATGAAAGAAGAGATGGACTCCTTGGTATATAATCAGACTTGGGACTTAGTTAGGTTTCCTGCGAGTAAAACAACATTTCCAAATAAATAGGTTTACAGGTTGAAGGAAGAAGGTGGAGGTAGAATAAGGTATAAAGCTATACTTTTGGTGAAGGGGTTTTCAAAGAAGAAAAGTAAAGGCTTTGATGAAATATTTTCTCCTGTTGTTAAAATGACTTCAATCAGAACTATTTTAAGTCTAGCAACAACAAAAGATTTGTATCTTGAGCAGTTAGATGTAAAGACAACCTTTCCCCATGAGGATTTGGAGGAAGAGATCTATATGCAGTAGCCACAAGGATATGAGGTCAAAGGGAATGAGAAACTAGTGTGTATGTTGAAGAAGAGATTGTATGGCTTAAAATAGGCTCCAAGGCAGTGGTATCTAAAATTTGACAGGTTTATGTTTGAAAAAGGTTATACTAGATGTCACTCTGATCATTGTGTTTATCTCAAAGGGAAAAATGATGGCTTCTATATTATTTTATTATGGTATGTAGATGGCATGCTTATTGCAGGGTCTAACATGTAGGAAATAAATGTGCTCAAAGGAAAATTGGCAAATTCATTTGCAATGAAGGATTTTAGTGCAGCAAAACAAATCCTTGGAATGAGAATCACTAGAGACAGGAAAAATCGAAAATTTATCATTGTCTTAGAGTAAGTACATACAAAAGGTGCTAGAAAGATTTAATATGCAAAACACAAAACCAATCACTACACCTTTGGTTAGACATTTCAAACTAAGTAAGAAGATGTGTCCCAAGACTTAGGAAGAGATGGATTATGTCTATAGTTCCATATGCATAAGTAGTTGGAATCTTAATTTATGCAATGGTTTGCATAAGGCTTGATATTGCAAATGTGGTGGGAGTTGTAAGCAGGTACATGAACAATCCAGGAAAATAATATTGGATGGTAGTGGAGTGGATTCTCAGGTATTTGAGAGGTATGACGTATCAAGAATTATGCTTTCTTGGTTCAAACGTTGCCTACAGGGATATGTTGATGTAGATATGGTAGGTGATAGAGATAACAGGAGGAGCACCATAGGGTATGTGTTTACTATAGGTGGAACAACTGTCAGTTGGGTTTCAAAATTGTAGTGTTGTTGCACTCTCAATGACAGAAGTAGAGTATATTGCTACTACAGAGGCTAGTAAAGAAATGATTTGGTTACAAAAGGTTTCTGGATGAATTGGGTAAGAAGCATGAGTTGGGTAGGTTATACAATAACAACTAAGGTGCCATTCATCTTGTAAAGGACTCATCATTTCATTCCAAGAATAAACATATAGAACTCAAGTACCATTTCATACGATCAATGTTGGAAGATGGACAGTTGAAGCTGGAAAAGATACACACTAGCCAGAATCCTGTAGATATGTTAACAAAAGTTGTAATCAAGGAGAAACTAAGATTCTGCTCAGTTTCAATTGGTCTTCAAGTATGATGATGAAGATGAGAAACAACTAGGTCCAAGTTAGAGTCATTGTCTAGCAAATGAAGTAGTGACGGAGTTGCTATAATCAGTCGCCAAGTGGGAGATTGTTGGGTGTGGAGCTTGATTATCTTATTTATTCATAGGTATTGCCGCATTGGACCCCAGTTCATAATGGGGTAGCAATGCCACCCATTTTTTCACTACTAGGGGGGAAGACAATAATTTTTATGAGCCCCACCCCCCCTTGGCGAGGTTTCGGGGGCAACAACCTCGAAGCTAAAAATGGATGTCAATCATGGCCATTCATTAGGAAAATGATCTGATGGTCAAAGTTATGTTTAATATAAGTTTCTTTTGCCCTAGAAGGAAACCCCTCACTATATATGAGGTAATTGTATTACGACTGAATATATGTGTATTCTAAGCGAAAAAGAGAGAGGAGACTATGTGAGAGTGAAGAGGAAATTACAATGGATTGGCTGTAGGTTGTATCTCTTCATTTTGATGGATAATATAAAAGGAAGGACTAGCTATTTCTTTATGGATGTAGCCCAAATTGGGTGAACCACATATATTTGTGTCTCTCTCTTGTTTTATGAATTTTCTGTGTTTGTGTTTATGCAATATTTTATGTGTTCCATTGCTCTGGAATATATAATTTTCTAACAGAAATAAGATCGTAATTATGTCTAGCACTACAGGCTGCCCTTTAGACTTGCAATACCCACACAATGGACCTCAAACATTGCTTCTGTAAAATGACCTAGATCCCAAACCACTACGACCTTCTCACAGTCACAAAAGGAACCCAAAACCTTAACCTTTTCTCCTTTATGAGGTATGCTCCTAACCTACGACTGCCTTAGAGGTATATTACACATGAAAGATGCACATTTTGGATGAGGAATGACCTCCAATGTCAATCCTATATATAAAAATCCATGTGGTGTTAAATCATGACTTGTGGCACTCCAAATTGTCAAGACGACCTCCATTATGTGCCACATTAACCCACAATTCTATTAAAAAATTCATAGCTCATCATAGACAACAAATAATTTGATGATTTTTGTTGCTTTGGATTCTCGTCAACATCCTCTATAATCTCCATCGATAACATGTCCAAAATGATCCATGGTTTTGGCCCAAACATCAATGGTTGCAAAACACCAACCTTGGGTTCCAAGCCCACAAGTGATTTTTTTGGTGCTCCAACCCCCAAACCGTAAACCCTAGGGTTTGGAGTACCTCCCAAGTTATCAAAAATCAACACTTAAAAGTAGGAGGCATTATTTACTATCCAAAGAGTTTATTTTCTATATTGATAATAACACCTTGTATTTTATTATGCAGCAACCTAAATTAAATCAAAGACATATCAAATGGGTTAAATATTTATAAAGCTTCACATTTGTTTTGAAGCATATAAATCGGCAATCTAACAAAACCATTTTTTCTTTAAGCAGACGACAACTATTGTTTCAAGAAAGACAAATTCAATTACTTTTATTTGATTTTATGAAATAATTATATGGAATAGATCCATATTTCAAAGAGGCCTATGAAGCTTGCAAAAATTCAACTGCACAGAATTGGAGTCCATGACTTGACTATATAATTCAAGATGGGTTGTTATTAAAAAATAATTATTTTTGCATTCCTAATTCTTCCATGAGAAAGAATTTGATCAAGGAGAAACACAATGGTGGTCTTGGAGGACACTTAGGCAATGATAAAACATATGAGCTACTCATATGACACTGTTTGGCCCAAGTTGAGAGTTGATCTACAAAAGTTCATGAAAAAGTGCAAAATTTGTCAATATGCCAAAGGGAGAAGCCAAAATATAGGATTGTACACTCCATTACCAATTCTAGAAAGACCATGGGATTCCATCTACATGGATTTTGTTTTGGGTTTACCGAGGACACAAAAAGGTAATGATTTTATCTTTGTGGTGGTATATATATTTTCAAATATGGCTAATTTTATTCCTTGTGCTAAAACTAGTGATGTTGTCCATATTGCTAATATATTCTTTAAAGAAGAAGTAAGACTCCATGGAATTCCAAATAGTATTATCTCATATCGAGATACTAGATTCTTGGGACATTTCTAGAGAACAATGTGGAAGAAATTTGGTACAAAATAGCAGTTCAGCTCAACATATCACCCACAAATGGATGGTCATATTGAAGTAGTGAACAAGAGCTTAGGAAGAATTCTACGTAGTTTGATTGGAGATAGTGGGATCAAATTTTAGCTCAAGATGACTATGCATACAATGACACTCTCAACAAAAATATTTGACAAATCCATTTATAGATTGTATATGGAATAAATCCAAGAGGAGTGCATGAGCTCAGAAATTTGAACAGAGCAAAGAAGTGAAGCAGGAGAATACTTTGCCACAACTAGACGAGAAATCCATGAGCAGGTAAAACACAATATGGAATATAAAAGAAGAGATGATCTTAGCAGAAAGGAGTAGAAACTTGAAGTGGGAGATTTGATACTTACACATTTGAGAAAGGAATGATTTCCAAAGGGCGAGTACAACAAATTAAAATTTAACAAGATTGGACCTTTTAGGATCTTAAGGAAATTCTCTGCTAATGCTTATGAACTCGAACTACCACATGGAGTTAGAATTTCACCAATATTTAATGTAGCATATTTATACAAATATGAACCTGAGACCAAACAACCAACAAGTGATGATTAGAAGCATCAACCAATATAATGGGAGAAGAAGTTTTCTACAGTTGAACATTTAGAGCCTAAAAGGATTTTGGACAAGAGATTGATCAAGAAAACTAGGGACAAAGAGTATTTTGAATACTTGGAAAAGTGGAAGAATCTTCCAGTTTCAGATGCAACTTGGATGACTCCCACACTCATACAAAAAAGTGGCAAATCTATTGAAGAACTCATGGAAATGAGTCTATGAAATATTTGTTCCTTTGGAGTATGATGCATGGGCTGTAAGAATATACAGGGTAAGTTCCTCAGACAGAACACCAAAAGGACATCGCTCACAAACAGATCACAGATCAATACACCAGTATTTTGACGTGGTTAAAACCCTCAGAGAGGGAAACAGTCCACGGCCTGCGCCAACG
>APFE031522167.1:0-13777 GCA_000404065.3 Pinus taeda | reverse complement strand
TGTGACTTGCATACAATCTGTAATAATGTCTTTCTGTGGGTTTGTTCAGTTGTTTCTTTTGTTCATTTCAGCAATACCTTATTCAAGACTAAGGTCTCTCCTATCTCCGGTGTATTTTTCTATATCCTGAGGCAGTGCCTCTGCTTATTTTGTCTAAGCAACATATACTCCTCTTTGACCAGCCTGTTCTCCTTCAGGACACTGAAAGGATCTGTTCCCCAACTTGTGGCACTTGTAGCACTAGTAGGCAGCTCCTTTACCTCTGCCATTTACTATTCCTCTCGGGTATGGCCTTCCTCCTCTCGTGTTGCCCTCCTTTTCCACTGTGCCTGAGGTTTTTGAACTGTTGCCCTCTTGACTGTTATTCGCTGTCCTTCCTCTACCAAATGATTGTCCTTTTCGAGTTGTAATGTTTCAACTTCTTAACAAATATATATATATATATATTTATGATGGTATTTTTATTGGAAATTCATTTGTTTACATTCTACAATGGAAATTTGGAACGTGTTTGATTTCGGTACCTAAAGCTTGTCTCTGTAATAATAGCTTGCTTGGCCCATTTGTATCTTCGCTCTATTGGCACTATGGTTTGTCTGATAGCTCTCCTCACCTTTATGCTTTTTGTTCACCTGTGTATTTTTAGCTTTGTTGATGGGAAAAAAGGAAGTAGTTTCTACAGTATAAAATAGGAAGTTTAGGACCATAATATGAATGGTTTCAAACGTTCTTGTATTCAGAAAATATTTCTATGTTTTCTCTGTATTTCTTCTATGATGGGAAAAAAAGATTACATCCATTGTTTCTTCCTTTGTTTCGTAGAGAATATTAGGCACCTATCAGAACTGCCAATGGTTACGTTAAAACTATTCCTGAATAACTGTCTTTTCTTGCTTTGTAAATTAAAAGAAATTCTAAATAATACTAAGAGGAAAAAAAAGAACTACTTAAGCAACCATTGTCATTGTCTGAGACAACCATTCATAGAAAATAAAAAAACTAATGAAACTCAAATTTTTTTGAACAAGACAAACTCCCACCATGTCCTTCCCTGAGTTGGATTTTCCTGCATGATAAACCCTAAACCCTAAACCCTAAGTATTTTATAACATTTGAAAAAGTGTTATGTAAAAATTATTTAAGTGTTTATTGAAAGCAATTATTAAAGTGTTATAAACCCTAAATCCTAAATGCTAAACTCTAAAGCCTAAATGTCAAACCATAAACCCTTAGCATTTTATAACATTTTAAAAAGAATTTTGCAACTTTTATTAATTGTTTATTAAAATCATTTACTAAAGTTTTATAAATCCTAAATTGTAAACCATAAAATCTAAAATCCAAACCCTAAACACCAAACCCTATGAATTTTATAACATTTTAAAAAGTGTTTTGTAACTTTTATTTAGGTGTTTATTATAATAATTTGCTAAAGTGTTATAAACCTTAAATTCTAAACCTGAAATCCTAAACCCTAAACACTAAGAATTTAATAACATTTTAAAAATTATTTTGTAACTTTTATTGAAGTTTTTAGTGAAATCATTTTAAAAAGTGTTATAAACCATAAAACCTAAACTATAAACCCTAAACCCTAAACCCTAAATCCCAAACCCTAAATCCAAACCCTAAACCCAAACCCTAAACTCTAAATCTAAAACACTAAGAATTTTATAACATTTTAAAAAGTGTTCAATAACTTTTATTTACGTGTTTATTAAAGTAATTTACTAAATTATTATAAACCCTAAACCCTAAACTTAAAACCCTAAACCCTATAGCCTACTTTTTAAAGCCTAAATCATAAACCCTAAAATCATTTACTAAGGTCTTCTAAACCCTAAACCATAAGTGATTTATAATATTTTATAAATTGTTTTGTAATTTTGACTTAAGTGTTTATTAAACGCATTTAATAAAGTGTTATAAACACTAAACCCTAAACCCTAAACATGAAACTGTAAACCCTGAGGATTTTATAACTCTTAAAATGTATTTTGTAACTTTTATTTAAGTGTTTATTAAAAGGATTTATTGAAGTGCCATAAACCCTAAACATTAAACCATTAACCATAAATCATAAACCCTAAGCATTTTATAACATTTTTAAAACAATTTTGTAAATTTTATGTAAGTGTTTATTAAAATAATTTATTAAGGCATTATAAACCCTAAACCCTAAACCCTAAACCCTACACCACAAACTCTAAACCCTAAGAATTTTATAACATTTTAAAACTCAAATCTTAAACCCTAAAAACTAACTATTTCATGACATTTTAATAAGCATTTTGTAACCTAATTTTTATGTGTTTATTAAAAGAATTTACGAAAGTGTTATAAACCATAAAACCTAGGCATTTTATTACATTTTATCAAGCATTTTTTAACTTTTTAAAACCCTAAACCCTAAACAGTAAGAATTTTATAATGTTTTTAACCCTAAACCCTAAGCATTTACTAAAGTGTCATAAACCCTAAATCCTAAACCCCAAATCCTAATAATTTTACAACATTTCAACAAGCATTTTGTAACTTTTGATTTTTTTATTATTAAAAGCATTTACTAAAATGTCCCTAAACCGTAAACCCTAAACATTTTATACAGTTGAACAAGTGTTTTATAATTTTTTTAAGTGTATATTAAAATAATTTACTAAAGTGTTATAAATCCTAAACCGTAAGGGTTTAATAACAATTTAAACCCTAAACACTAAACCCTAAAAATTTTATAACATTGAAAAATCCTTTTATAACTCTTTTTAAGCGTTTATAAAAATCATTTATGGAAGTGTTATAAACCCTAAACGCTAAGCATTTTATAGCATTTTAAACCCTATACCATAAACCCTAAGAATTTAATAACATTTTAACAAGCTTTTTGTAACTTTTTTTAGGTGTTTATTAAACGAAATTACTAAGCTTTTATAAACCCTAAAAACTAAGCAATTTATAACAATTTAAACCCTAAACACTAAACCCTAATACCTAAACTCTAATCCCCAATTATTTTATAACATTTTAACAAGCATTTTGTTACATTTTTTAAGTGTTTCTTACAAGAATATACTGAAGTGTTATAAACCCTAAACCCTAAACCCTAAGCACTTTTTAACATTTTAAAGCCTAAATCCTAAACCCTAAGCATTTTATAACCTCTTAAAAATGATTTTGTAACTTTTGTTTAAGTGTTTATTAAAATAATTTACCAAAAAGTTATAAACCCTAAACCTTAAACCCAAACCCTACATCCTAAACCCTAAACCCTAAGCATTTTATAACATTTTAAAAAGATTTTTGTAACACTTTTTAAGTTTTTTTCTAAAAGCACTTACTAAAAGTATTATAAACCCCAAACCTAAACACTAAGCATTTCATAACATTTTAAAAAGTGTTTTTTAAATTTTATTTAAGTGTTTATTAAAAGCATTTACTAAAGTTTTATAAACCCCAAAAACTAAAGCCTAATAAAACCTAAACCCCCAAACCCTAAGCATCATATAAAATTTTATAAAGTGTTTTGAAAATTTTATTCAAGTGTTTATTAAAACCATTTACTAAAGTGTTATAAACTGTAAACCGTAAACCCTAAATCCCAAATCCTAAACCCCAAACCCTCAACTCTAAACCCTAAAGACTAAGAATTTTATAACATTTTAAAAAGTGATATGGAATTTTTATTTAAGTGTTTACTAAAAGAATTTGCTAAAGTGCTATAAACCCTAAATCCTAGACCCGAAACCCCAAAGCCTATATCCTAATGCTTAAAGCCTAAAGCCTAGAACCTAAAAACATTTACTAAGGTCTTATAAACAGTAAACCGTAAACCCTAAATGCTAAACCTCTAAGGATTCTAGAACCATTTTAAAAGTGTTTTGTGACTTTAATTTAATTGTTTATTAAAACCATTTAATAAAGTATTATAAACCCTAAACCCTAAACCTGAAAACCTAAACCCTAAAACCCACACTCCAAACCCTAAACCCTAATCATTTTCTAACAATTTAAAACCCAAACATGAAACCCTAAACCCTAAGTATTTTATAACATTTTAACAAGTGTTTTGTAACCTTTTTTAAGTGTTTATTAAAAGCACTTACTAAATTGTTATAAACCCTAAAACCTAGGAATTTTGTTACATTTTATCAAGAGTTTTGTAACTTTTTAAAACCCTAAACCCTAAGAATTTTATAACATTTTTAACCCTAAACCCTAAGCATGTTCTAACATTTAAATGAACGTTTTATAACTTTTTTTAAATTGTTTATTAAAAGAATTTACTAAAGTGTTATAAACCCTAAAGCTTATATCCTAAGAATTTTATAACATTTTAGCAAGCATTTTGTAACCTTTTTTTAAATTGCTTATTAAAATCATTTACTAAAGTGTCCCTAAACCCTAAACACTAAACATTAACCCCTAAACACTAAACCCTAAAGAATTTACTAAAGTTTTATAAACCCTAACCCCTAAACCCTAAAACCTAAACCTTAAACCCTAAACCCTAAACCAAAAACCTCAAACCCTACACCGTAAACCCTAAACCCTAAACTTAAACTACTAAACCCTAATCCCTGAATTCTAAACCCTAAACTTAAACTGCTAAACACTAATCCCTGAATTCTAAACCCTAATCATTTTATAACATTTTAGAAAGTGTTTCGTCACTTTTATCTAAGTGTTTATTAAAATCATTTACCTAAATCTTATAAACATTAAACCGTTAACCTTAAACACTATACCCTAAACCCTAAACCCTAATTCCTATGCATTTTATAACATTTTAAGAAGTGTTTTTTACTTTTTATTAAGTGTTTATTAAAATCATTTAGTAAAGTGTTATAAAAGCTAAACCTTAAACCCTAAACCCCAAAACCTTAACCGCAAACCCTAAACTGTAAACCCCAACCTTAAACCCTAAACCCCAAACCGTAAATAGTAAACACTAAGAATTTTATAAGATTTTAAAAAGTAATTTTTATCTTTTATTTGAGTGTTTATTAAAATAATTTACTAAAGTTTTATAAGCCCTAAACGTTAAACGCTAACTCCAAACCCTAAATCTGAAACCCTAAGAATTTCATAACATTTTAAAAAGCATTTTGTAAGCATTTTACAATGCTTTAAAAATCATTTTAGAACTTTCATCTAATTGTTTATTAAAAGCATTTACTAAGTTGTTATAAATCGTAAACCCTAAAATCTAAAAAGTAAACCCCAAACCCTAAACCCTAAACCCTAAACCCCAAACCCTAAACTGCCACCCTTAAACCTTAAACCCAAAACTGTAAACCATAAACCCTAAGCATTTTATAACATTTCAAAAAGAAATTTTTATTTTGTATTTATGTGTTTGTTAAAGTCATTTAGTAAAGTGTTATAATCCCTAGACCCTGAACCCTAAATGCTAAACCCAAACCCTCAATCCTAAACAGTAATAATTTCTTAACATTTTAATAAATCCTAAACCCTAAACCCTAAAACCTAAACACCAAACCTTATACCCTAAAACATAAGAATTTTATAACATTTTAAAAAGAGTTTTTTAACTTTTATTGAAGTGTTTAGTAAAACCATTTACTGAAGTGTTATAAACCCTAAACCCTAAACACCAATTCCTAAACCCTAAATCCTAAGCAATTTACAACATTTTAAAAAGTGTTTTGTAACTTTTAATTAAGTGTTGATTAAAATAATTTAATAAAGAGTTATAAAACCTAAGCCATAAACGATAAACCACAATCCCTAAGCTAAATAGTATACCTTAAAACTAAAGCATTTTATAACATTTTGAAAAGTGTATTGTAATTTTTACTTAAGTTTTTATTAAAAGAATTTACTAAATTGCTATAGACCCTAAACCTTAATCATTTTATAACATTTTAAACCCTACGCACTAAATCCTAAGAATTCTATAACATTTTAACAAGCATTTTGTAATGTTTTTCTAAGTGCTTATTAGAAGCATTACTGAAGTGCTACAAACACTAAACCCTAATCATTTTATAATATTTTAAATGCCAAACCCTAAATCCTAAACCCTCCATCCTAAACTGTAAACTTTAAACCCAAATCATTCTATAACATTTTAAAAATTATTTTGTAACTTTTATTTAAATTTTTATTGAAATCGTTTGATAAAGCATTATAAATCTTAAACACTAAATTGCAAAAATATACCCTAAACACTAAAACCTAGGAACTTTATGACATCTTAAAAAGTGTTTTGTAACTTTTATTTAAGATTTTATTAAAAGCATTTACTGAAGTGTTACAAATCCTATACCCTCAACCCTAAATCATAAACCCTAGACCCTGAACCCTAAACCCTAAACCCTAAACCCTAAACCCTAAACCCTAAACCCTAAACCCTAAACCCTAAAACCTAAACCCAAAAATCACATTAAATTAAACTTTATATAGGTGTGGTAAACATAATAGTTAAGTTATAATGCGGTGGTGTAATGAAAATGTGTTATGTTTGTTTGGTGCAAGTCTTGGTTTTAACCCCCCAGTCTGCCAAAAAATATTTTTACACTACATGTTGAGTCGACCTTTGGGGAGGGACATGTGGTGGCCTCCAAGCTTGCCACTTTTCTCCTCCTCGTTGGTCCTCCATTAACCAAAAAAATCATGCCAAGTCACCACATTTGATAACCAACCAAAATATGATGCTTGTAAATGCCTAATTGGACCTTTGACCACTGTTGACCTTGCGCACTCATGTGCCATGTTAGTAGTACGAACATCTGATTGTGCATTTTCTTTTAGATTTATTCTGCTTCGTAAATAAGACACAACATGATGTCTTCCTCATACGAACTTGGATTTTAGTGAAATGAGTTGCGTTGGGATAATTTTGTCGAGAATGACGTGCTCGTTTATGTTTCGAACCATTCTGAGAAAATGATTTTTGAGCTAAATATTGAGCACTTGGTCAACATTCAAGGGTGGTAGCCAAGTATGTGTGGAGTGAAAATGAGGAGGAAAAATAATTTAGCACCATCATTAGGAATTCTTCACAAATGAGCTTATATCCAAGGGGTGTACAATTTTGGAGTGGGATCAATGTCATCAAGAAGTAGCATAGCAACAAGCCTGGTGGGCCTTATGTTGTTGAGAATCACTAGACATGACTGTTTTATTCTGAGGCCCTACATTGTAGGTCCATGTTTCATTTTAAGATCGAATGCTTCACATCACCATATTTACTTCACCCAACCTTTAGAGGCCAGTATCTCTCCCTTTCATGCTTATTTTCTTCTTTTTTTCAAATTAATGTGTTTGTTTCCTCCACTAGATTATACCTTTAGGTTACAATGCACATATGACATAGGATTTTGCTTTTCTTCAGCATGGAATCCATGAGTTCGATAAGGGTTTAGATAATATGAATATTGTAGTGCATATAAGGTTTGGTAACTTCGGGTGGAGGAAAGCAAGGCCAAATCATGACAAGTAATATTGGTATTAGTTTTATGGTAGACAGGTTACTTGTACTAGTGTCCAGAGTTATAACAAATATATTTCCCATCAAATGGAAAAACCAAATGGAAGAAAGAAAATTGGAACATGAATAAGGATAATATCGTTCAACTGACATTTGAAATTTCATCTAATGGGTATTTGCAAGCCAATCACCATAAAACTAGACCTATTACTAGCTCACTCATATGGACATCACAACACATGTATTATAGAATATTCTTCATTTTCTTAACTTAGAAGTTATCAGTGTTGAAAATTGTTGTTATTGATGTGAAAGGTTTTCCAAATGAAAGAGGAAATTACATAGTCAAATAGGATATTATGATACTTTTCTAATGGTATATGGCACTCCCTCTAATTCCATAGGAATGAGGAGATATAAAATATTTTTCAATATGACCCTAAAAAACTAGAATCAGACCCCATTTAGATACCGTATCTTTGAAGGTTTACTTTCTCAAAATACCGAGCTCAAATGGGAGCATAAGATATATGGTTAGAAAGATGATGCCAAGATATTTCCAATTGTATATGGCACTCCTAACCCCTCAAATTTGAGGTTAAATGGATTTTTTGATACTCACTATACATTATGGCATTTGAAAAAGTCATCCCAACTACTGGACAAGCCATGTAACGTACCTCCATGGCCTACCAAAAACTTTCACTGTTAGGCTCCATTAACTTAAAAAATGTGTCTCTATTATAGTTAGATTTTGACTGTATTTACTTGTACATTAATTTTAGTTATTATATGAACACTATCATTCAAACATTCATACCAATTTCAAATAAAATTGAATAACCCTAAACATCGGTCATTGATGTGATCTTTTTATTTCCTCAATAAATCTTATATATTGGATGAATATTAAGCATATTAGACTTCCATTCATAACTTGGCTAAGTCACAAGTATGATTCCACATACCTTATTATCATGCGAATGGTTATTATTCCGACAACTTTCTCTAGTACTCTTAAGAATGGAATTAAATTGAGAGCAATGAACCACACTAATACTCTTAGGCATACTCTTCAACAAGATCTCTTCAACACAATCAATGGAATAATGCTTATGCATAACGAGATTAGTCATTCTAACTTGTCGGTACCTTGATTACTTCATAGAAGCATGAACATAGATATACTGCATTTTTTATTGTCTAATTTCTACATGCACCAGAGTTTCCACTTGATATTAGATATAACAACTATCTTAACACTATTATATGACCATTGCATAGTAATGAATTCAAGGATACATTATGAAAATCATTAATATCAACACACTATAATTATCTTTTTCCAACTCCTTAAGTATGGATCTTTATCTCCCACCCATCAGATGGATATCCACTCCATCCATGCTTATCTAGAATCATATCTAAAAGTTTATCATTAAAGATTCATTTCTATCCCATTCCTCATGGGATTCGGCAAGAATCTCCTCTCTACTGGTTCTCTACCCTTCAAGTGATTTATTTTATTAATCTATTTAATAATACATTTTCTTTTCTTATTACATATCACCTATATTTCCTCATCTTAGGTGTATAATAGTTTAACCCTAGCTTTCCTCATCTTAGTTTTACAAACATTTAATACACAAAAGAGGATATCACACCTAGATCTAACTTAGCTAAGGTTTACAATAATGTATTACACAAGGTAAGGGAGTTACATAGTCCCCCCCTTAAATTTTATGCCATCCTCGATGTATCATTGGATCATGTCCTCGTTCATAGGTAGTTAGTTTTGAATCAACAACTTTCACTGCTCTGCCATCTGATGCAATTTTTTTGATGTACATATGCCACAAGGAGTGCTCCCAAAATCTCTCCTTCCATACCTACATCAGTCTCAAGGAGTGCTCCCAACATCTCTCCTTCCATAGGCACTTGTCACACATTGTATTTTCAAACCATTTGTGAGAATTTATCGATGCAAAGTTTAACTATGATAAATATCATAATCTGTTATTATTAAAGCAGCTATTGCTTATCATTTGTTTTATCTGCATATGTGCACACTATAAAAGACTTGAACATTTTTTTAGTAGGTGATCTTTCCCTCTTTTGGACGGCTACTATTTTCAATGTCCCAATTTGATATGTCTTCCTGAAACCTATGATTTTTTTTCCTACCCACATTTTGATTTGATCTTAGCTATGTGCTTAATAGTTTTCTCAAAGTATTCATTTCACCATGAACATTACATGTGCTTAGATTAAGATCCAATTGAACTAACTTGATTGTGTGTTCCTATTTAATATTCATGAAAACTATTGTGGTACTCAATGCTCACTGTAGACATTGATATTAAGGAAATGAGCTCAATTGGTTATAGGAAGAATGTTGGTTTAGGTATATATTCTCGCTTTGTTTTTCATAATCGGTGAAGATTTCTTGTTTGTTAGTATTTTCCTCTTGTTTGGGGGATTCATGTATTCTAAATGATAGTTGTTTGAATTAAAATGAACAACTAAGCTACATTATCAGCTCGAAGCAACATCTTTAATTTATTAATGATTTCCCTTATAATTTATAAAAATCCATGGTAACAAATATCCTTCCATACAATGCTATTAGGTTGATACTATGCAAGATTGAGGCATGATATGTTACAAATCATTTCAAACCTTTTACTATATAGATAAAGTAAAATGTTTGTTAATTTCACACAATTTTCCACATAGTGTTATAAGTTAGTTCAACTTTTATCTTTGATCGTTGATTACCTGTAACAAAAATTTCTATGCCATGACTACATATTTCCCTTACATGGCATAACTTGGAATTTTGTTATGTTTTCATATTTAATAGTTAATGTGTTGCATTGAAGGGTTATGATAAAATGAGTTAATGTGTTGCATTGAAGCATTATGATAAAATGAGTTAATGTGTTGCAATGAAGCATTATGATAAAATAAGTTAATGTGTTGCATTTAAGCATTATGATAAAATGTTCTTCTTTTTTGTATCGAAAAGAGCTACATAGTTAGTATATCCTTTGGGTTGTATTTCTTTTAATCATTTCACTATCCAATTTGATATTGAGTTGAAGAGAATCTATTCCAATTTCTCACAACTACTTTTACTGTCAAGGTATGATAAGCATACATATCTTTTTATGGTGTGTTCACAATTAGTTGTTACCATCCTCAGATGCATCCTTTATTTTATTATTTTAGGTTCTTTTTTATTATTGAGTGGGTCCCCTCAGCATTTTATGCTCTTTTTTCAAAACAAGAACAAAATAATTTGTTCTCTAAAAATACAAGAAATGATATTTCATGCTTAACCCTTCATCTATGCTCGATGAGAAATTCAAAACAAGTGAAAACTAACCAAAAAAATCCACCTTAGTATGTCTTACCTTATGGTACTAATTTTAACTTTAAGTTGTTTGAAATTTCCACAAAATTGATAAAAAAATCACCTTAGCATGTCTTACCTTATGGTACTTATTTTAGTTTTTAGTTGTTTGAAATAGCCCAAAAAGTAACAATTTTCGGTACAATATCCTTAACTTAGTTTCCATGAAAATTTTGCAATACTAGAAATGGTTACATATTTAGCACTTTGGCTATGCATGATGGAAAATTCAAAACTAAGAAAATAGATATCTGGTTATGCCTTACTCGATGGTACCAATTTTAATTTTCATTGTGTTTCAAACAACCCTGAGGAGTACTAGATTTTAGTAATATATCCTTGAGTTAGTCTCTACAAACTTAATATATTTTGGAACTTTTTTAGATTGTCACACCTTTTTTTCTTGGATTATCCTGGGACAAATACATAAAGTGGACCACACTGTGGCAGGGAAGGGACCAAGATGTGCCAGAGTTTACCATTGTTTTTCATACCCTTCGCACGAAGTTGGGTATTAAGGATTCTGAGAAACATTTGGTACTCAAGTATCATGGTTGCCTACATAGATACATCCAGGATGAGATGGAGTTCCTAGACATCTCCTCACTTGGCAGGATGTACCAATACACTGTCAAGATCGAGAAGAAGTTTAAACAGAAGAAGTGATACTTTGGATCTACAAATCCAAAGCAAGGGAAATATGCCCCCAAACCACAGAACAAAGGACAAAGCCAAGGCGGTATGACCCAAGACAACTCACCAAAGCCAAAAGCAAAGGACTACACTACGAAGCTGAAGAAGTACATGGGAAAGTGGTGCGAGTTCCAAAGAGCTCCACTCACAACACAAGTGAGTGTCAGGGCAAGCAGTCACTCGTGGCCGAGCTGAAGGCTTCGGAATCAGATGCATGTTCTGACTCTGAGTCAAAACCCAAAAAGGGGAATGAAAAAGGAAAGTAGATTATTGATGTGAAGCCTAATGTCATTGTTGCGACCATGAAGATCCAGAAGGAGGAACCCAAAGATCCAGAGGATGAGGAGCATCTCTTTCACTCCCATATGTGGGTAAAGGGTTCCCCGCTACAGTTCATTGTCAACAACGGGAGCCAAAAGAACCTCATTGCAACAAAGATCGTGAAGCAGTTGCGCTTACCGACCACATCACACCCACAACTGTACACCATTAGGTGGCTCCACCAAGGGTAGGATCTTCACGTGAGCCAACAGTGTTGCCTTCCATACAATGTCAAGCCTTTCATAGATTAGGTATTATGTGAAGTTTTTCCCCTTGATGTTTGTGATGTATTATTAGGCCAACCATACTTGTGGAAGTGACATGTTGTGTATGAGTCAAGGCCTTGCATTGTATTGTTACCTTGGGAAATAAGTTGTACAAGATACTAGAGGTAGCACTGCCTACTGCCATCTCTCTAGTTACTATAAAGCAATGCAGTAAGCTCATTTTCAAAACCAAGAAATTTGTTTCTGTGATGATACACCCTCAAGTACAGATGAAGATGGTGACCATGACCTCTAGATAGGGCCCCTCCGCATGACAACAATTGATGGAAAATTTTGTAGAGGAGTACGAGGACATCTTCACCTCCCTCGCAGGGGTGCCTCTGCACTGTCACGCCAAACACTCCATCAATATGAGCCCAAGTGTGCCATTGCCCAATGGACTAATCTATCAGCGCTCCATTCTGGAGAATGATGAAATCAAGAGGAAGATTTAGGATCTGTTGCAGAAAAGTCACATACGGTCAAGTTCACCACCTTGTGGGAGCCTGATTGTGTTGGTACTGAAGAAGGATGGGACTTGGAGACTTTGTATTGACTATTAGGTGCTGAAAAAGATCACTGTCAGGAATAGGTACCTGATCCGATAGATTGATGACCTTCTCGACCAAGTCAAGCGGGACAAATATTTCAGCAAGATCGACTTGAAGTCCGGATATCACCAGGTACTAGTCGAACCCTCCAATGTGTGGAAGACTGCCTTCAAAACTAAGGAGGGCATTTCTGAATGGTTGGTTATGCCTTCTGGGTTGATGAATGCTCCTGCAACCTTCATGAGACTGATGGATGAGATCTTGCGACCATTCAACAACTCATTTGTAGTGATATACTTGGATGACATCCTGATCTTTAGCCAGAGTTAGGAAGAGCACCTCCATCACGTCTGACAGGTTCTCCAAACACTGCGACAACACAAGTTGTGTGCCAAATTGAAGAAATGAAATTTTGGCATGACCTAGGTTCAGTGTATGGGATACATTATTGATGAACAGGGGCTGCATGTGGATCAAACTGAGATCCAAGTCATTTGGGATTGGCCAGCCCCAACCACTCTGACAGAGCTCTGGAGCTTTTTGGCTCTTGACAATTTCTACCACACGTTCGTGTTGGGGTTCTCTCATATAACTTGGCCCTTGAGTCAAGTCACCAAGGGAGGAGTGAAAGCAAAACTATTTTGGTCTGAATCTCAACAAAAGACATTCGTAGAGTTGAAACATCACCTCTGATTTGCACTAGTGCTCACATTACCAGACTTGCAACAACCATTTGAGATCGAGACAGATGCCTCTGACTATGCTATTGGGGCAATCCTTACTCAACAAGGGAATCCAGTGGCATATAACAGCAAGACACTTTCAGACACAGTCCAATATTATCCCGCTTATGAAAAAGAGATGTATTCCATTGTGCATGCCTCTCAACAACGGAAGCATTACATTTTGGAGAAGCAAACAATCATCCACATAAACCACTAGCCCCTATAGTTCATACAAACACAAGGGAAGTTGCAGAATAATCGCCATCAGAAGTGGTCCACATACCTGCAACAGTTCCATTTGAATATCAAGCACAAGAAGGGTAGCACCAATAACATTACAGACTACCTCACTCAAC
>APFE031522156.1:0-12683 GCA_000404065.3 Pinus taeda | reverse complement strand
ACTTGGGGATAAGACTAACCCAAGCAGTTACTCATGTGGTTAGGGCCAACCCATTCCATAATACATGTGTGAATAAAATAATTCATAACTCAAATTCTGCTTTACCAAGTTGGCTGATTGTTAGGTCAATTTTGGTCCTCTCCAAAAGAAGAATTTAGTGCAATCATTATCTTGGTCATTTGAATTGTCCAAGGTGGAATTTTACCATAGTTGCAAAAATTAACACTTCCTCTCAACTAGGGAGAATTCCACCTATGAAAATCTGTCCATCAAACAATATGCCATTCTGGAATCTTCAAGTGTCATTATGTATCATCACAGATCATCTTTGTCATGTAGTCATCATGCCATATCCATCTCAAGTGTATATCTCGATCTATCCTTTGCGTATTCCTACTTATCTCTTGATTGTTCCTAATCGTATGTTGAACATTCTTGAATCTAGAAGAAGAAGAATTTGTTACCAGAGGGGAGCTCAAGCTACCACCCTCTATCCATCAGGCTGCTATCTGGAATCTCTACTAGCAGGTTGCTACCCAGAATATCATCAACAATGGTCATCAGAGAGTATATCATCAGGGAGCGCATCTCAACCTGGAACCAAAATGGGGAGCAATAGCTTCCACCCATACTGAGCAATAGGATAACTCATCACACAGGGGAGTAAACCCTCGACCCTGGATCACACAAGGGATTACACCCTCGACCCTATAATTTCAACGGGGAGCTTTACCCTCAACCAAGAATCATATCGAGTTATCTCAACCCATCCTATTTCTTACTGATATTCCCATCAATGACCCATAATAGTCATGTGGTAGAACATCTACATCATAATCGACTTGGATTGTACACCCCAAGTACACTCTCAACTCATTGGCCAAAACGAGGAGTGGTATTCCCATCAAGCTAGCCTGCTTGAGGGTGTGATGCCAACTGGGGTATAATCTGCAAAGACCAAGAGAGGAATAACATTCTTTGGCCCTATAAAGATAGGGGAGCATAATTATTCTATCCTGGGTAACAAATAGGGGCAACACCCTATTGTCTAGAATTCCCTCAACCCTAGGAGCCCATATCCCTCAATTCATCACCCTGGGAGCTCAAATAAGGGGGAATATTTGGCTTAGTGTCCTCGATCAATGTTGATCTCATCATCAACAATTGTTTCTTGTTCATACAGAACATCAAATCAAATATCATGTCAGATCATATATAATCATATGAATTACAAAAGGATACCATAATCATCCTCCCTCCCAAGGAGGTGCCAAGCACAAGCCTGAGCTTTTTTCGAACAACTTCACTGACTCAATATATGAGAGTATCTCAAACTCAACTATAAATATGGGACTTACTACCGATCGAATCATCACAATGTATCCATGTCATATCCATATCATGCTTAAACAACTCTATAAGGAGCTACTGTATCCTGCCTCACAGCTAGCCAGGCAAGCAACATCATGATGAACCTTGGTCATGCTATGGACCTCTCATCCAAGGTATCATGGAAGATTGTATACTAAAGCTGCATCCAAATGTGCTTATCAACAATAATCTCAAATATCAGCAATACAGTTATGCAGATACATATCATAGGAGAAATATCTCATTCTCAAAATAGAATACCTCATGCAGATATTTCAAAGTATGCTTAATGGAAACTCTATGTGAATGAAGCAACTCACTCATGAATTCATTAAGTTTCTATGCACATCATACATATACAGATGGATGTTCAAAACGAAACATCAATGCTTCAACCATCGGATGCCATGTCAAGTTCAACAACATCTTGAACTTCAAATCAGAGTATCCAAGGATTTTCATTTTCATTATTCAAAACAAATAGCTTTGAAATATGGAATTTCTTTCCCAAATTCCAGAAATCGATTCATCATGCCATGATACATTATTTTGGGTTTCATAAGCCATCTCCCTCTGATTAGATCATTAGAAGCTCATCACTTGTCACAAGTAGATCATCAGGATATAAAACCAAAGCCATAATCAATATCAAAGCTATACCTTGGAACTCATCATCTTAACTTCATCAGGTAACTGTCAAATATAGACATATCAAGATTGCAATTCTCTAAGCATAATTCCTTGCTAAGCCACCATAACCATCCTTACATAACTCAATGTTGTACCATAAATCAACAAGGTCAACTCATCAGAGTTTATAAGCCAAATCACGACCATTATCAACCGGGAGACAAGTGGAGCTCATATCAAATCATGACTTCATCATGGCAACAAGCCATGCATTATCAATCTGAACTTGATTAATTCATTCTCAGAATCATGATATAAGTCATCCTATCACTAGGTGCAAATGAATACATAAAGGATGAGTCCTGTAGGTTCCATTTTTCATGCCAAATCACAACTATCATTATTTAAACCGCTGTGCTAAGAATAAGGAGGCCAATCTCCAAATAAGTCATCATGCCCACATAGTATCGATATCAAGGAAAATCAACAATCGTCAAATCAAATCACAAGACAATAGGTCAAGCCCAAATTGCTATAGTAGAGAGATCTATAGTCAAAGTACATTTCAATCATCAATTCAAAGTTATTGTCAAGCATCATGACAAAACACTTTTCGTATATACCAGTAGTGCCAAATCATGCCAACCTCTTGTAGCACAAACATAGTGACATATCTATATGTATGTCCCGGTCACCTGCAAACACAAGTTCAGTCTGCATGTTCATGTTATGGAAAACATTCAACCTTTTCCTGTTAATAGATCTTGTAGGTATCTGCAATACATCTGTGGTCCCGATATCTTCCAGGTGACTATCCCATTTCATGCACAATACTTCATTATATGATCAACAATTTAACTCAATAACTTCATAAATCAATTAATTGTGGCAGAATATGTTAGGAACATCATGATTCAAAGTTCAGACAACTTCAAAAAGCTTCAAATGGTGGTCAACAACAGTTAAACCTTTGGTCACTCTCTTCAGGTTAGCATGGGAGCGACTTTAGTTTCCTGGATGTTGTCTAGGCCTTAGGATGCATGTCACCAGGTCAAAATCTCCTAGATCTGTGACTACGACCGGAGCATAAACCCTAATTTCTATATGGGCTTCATATCTGAGACTCTGCTGCAGATCAATATTGTCAGATGCACATAAATGATACTTCAGCAACACATAATGAAAATAGTTATAAGGTTAAGAATCTTGAGAAGAGATTCTCCCTCTGATTAGGGATCTACATCATTCATCTTCATTCATGTCATCATCCTGTCTCTACTAAAGTAATGCAACAGTAGATCTGTTAGACCATAAACATATATCTATCATGGCTATCAGCATCATGACATCGATATTTCATCAAGTGATTAGACTCAAAGCAACAGATAGATGCAACATCATATCTCAAAGATTATGAACACAATAGCATTTTCTGTCAAGTCGCTCCATCAAGTTACCGCATCTAGTTTAACCATATGCCATCAAGACAAGACCACAGGCAGTAAGAGGTCTAGAATATCAATCTTACACTTATACCTCTCACATCAAGGTTATCATGCTCTGCATGACCAATGATATCAAATTAGGTCATTCAATAAAACTTTACCAAAACAACAAGAGTGTCAATCTCTCTTTCCATATGCTTTCATCGTGCTATTCGCAAGCATTACGAACAGACTCATTTATAAGAGTCAATGAACTATCCTTCTATATGAAATCCATCATGACAAGTATCCAGAGTATCATTTCAATGTGCTAGCCTTCTTTATAGGAACAAGATATCCAACAGATAGATCATAGATGTTATCCAAACATTAAGAGTATCAATGTATCAACATTAGATAGCCTCATAGAATTAAAGGTCAAAATGTTCAACACTAAGTGCATAATTTCATCATAGAAGACATATATCCAAGTCGCTTTCATATGCATGTATGAGCCATTAAAGAAAAAGGCTTTCTCATCATACCTTAGGGCTTACCGAGCCAATAGTTGAAACACAACATATCATGCATACCTTGAGGTATTCAAATACCTGAGCACCTACTCATTAGAGATAGGCCACTTGAAGCACTTTATCATCTTTTCATTAAGTACCTCTTTGTCTCTTTCCAGATCTGCATCTCAAAATGATCCTCAAGAAGGATCTCACATCTCATTAAGGAGGTTAGAAACATCCATATACATATGCAGGAAGTATAAGCAATAACATAATCATCAGATCCATAGGTATAACAAGTAAGAAGCATCATAAGTCAAGAAGTACTTATCTTCAACGAGAGGTGATCCTCTCCCTATTGAACCAATCTTCAAGATCTCTCATTGTCCATGGTCCATATACCAATGTTGTCTTCAAGTATCCCACTAGATTTTCTAGGGATTATCCCATCTAGGGCTTCATTAAATCTCCCACAAGTGCTTGAGCATCTTCTCATTTACCATACTATACCTCATATATTTTTCATAAACCAAGGTTTTCTCCCCAACCCTAACATCATAGAATCCATCAACCCTAATCATCAAGATGCCTAGGGTTTTCTCCAAACCCTAGAATTCTTTTAGGTCTCCACCATCCTCTTCTTGCTTCCATCAATGGTGTCATCATTGGGGTGGTCTCCATGGCTTTTCTTCAATCTAGCTCTAATACCATGTTAATTTTTCTTAAGGCGATGTTGTTCTTTGCTATGATAGTTGCCTTTCATCATTAATACATTAAGCTCACCCCATATCTTCATTACATTATTCAAATCTACACAATTATACATCAACGTATGCAATTACATAGAAAGAAACAACATCACCATCATCATTAATGCAGCAGAATATAAAAGGGACAGTAGAATAAAGCATGCACACACATAGAGACACCAAGATTGGTTTGAGACCAGGTAAAAACCCATTATGGGGAACACCCTTGCAAATATTCTTCTTCTTAGATTGGCATCAAACGATGTAGCAAAAGAGAGTACAATGATCCATCACTTTATCTATGCAGCAAAAAAATATGATATCTATGAAATAGATCTAATCATGCTAGGAATCAGAACCCTCATATTGATGATTGTAATGTGATGTCACAAATTGATGTCAGCTGTTGTATACTTCTCTCACTGTGTCGAACACTGCTGAGTACTGCTATCACTATGTTGAATACTGTTGAGTATTGTTGTCACTGTCAATGAGCCCAATACATATGTTTGCAGCAAAAACTAACAAATCAGATCTACAAATCTACATATTTCTATAACAGTAGAGAAAAACCCAGATCTACCTGATCACTGAAGGCAACTGATGCCAAGATGTCAAAACCCTAGATCTGAATTGGGTTGCCCTCATCAACACTCTCTATGAGCGACTGAAACTTTTGGGTCGCTCTCACATATATAGTATGTGAGCAACTGTGACTACAAAGTCGCTCCCAGGAGGTCTCTATGCGTGCGACTCTGGCACTAAAATACAAAGACCCAAAGTTGCTCCCTAGCTGAGCTGTGCGAGTGACTAACAAACCAAATTCACACCCTTTTTGAGCTGTACGAGCAACCGAGATGACAAGGTCGCTCCCAGGGCTACCTGATGTGAGCAACTGGGGACCAGAACCTTCTGATCTGCCTCTAAACCTAGAGTCGCTCCCATAGGCCTCTATGAAAACGTCGAAGGATCTATAGCTGCTCTCATAGGTTTGTGTGCTAGCGATCAGGGACCAGAATTCCCTATTCTATGTCAACGACTGAGATCCAGAAGATCCTAAGCCAGAGTGAAACTTTCTCCTATGGTTTCAAACCCTTGAGTGAACTCCTTCCGTGCAACCTGCGTGAACCAAGACAAAAGAGAAGAGAAGATTGTGTCCAAATGATCTTGAGGTATCTTCTATTTATATGATTTTCTGAGGGGTCACTTGGGGTTAAGACTGACCCAAGTAGTTACTCATGTGGTTAGGGCCGACCCATTCCATAATACATGTGTGAATAAAATAATTCATAACTCAACTTTTTCTTAACCAAATTGGGTGATATTTAGGTTGATTTTGGTCCTCTTGAAAAGAGGAATCTAATACAATCATTATCTTGGTCATTTAAGTTTTATAAGATGGAATTTTACTACACTTGCAAAGATTAACACTGTGTTGTTCTAGGTGGCAAGGTCACATCAATGAGGTTTGACACTGCACAATGCAGTCAAGGCTAAGTGAATCTAAGTTGCCCGGTTGGGAATATTTTCTGAAAATTAAGTGTGGGAAGGGATTTGGACTCGTGATCACACACTTAGCATACTTTGACAACACGACAACATAGATCATCAGAACAAACAAACAAAACATTCCCCTTTGTGTGACTATATCATGACAAGATGCGACAAGTGCGACACTTAAGATAGACTTTGGGATGATTATGACGACACTTATGTGATAACGTTCAAGACTTTGTGTATGAGTGTGATAGATGCTTACATGGTTAGGAAAACTCATTTACACAAAAAAAGACCTTCGAAACCACCAGAAAAGGCTCGCAAACATTACATAATAGTTAAACATGTGAAAAGATAACAAGTAATCCAACAAGAAAAAGGAGCCAAAGAACTTCAAAAAAATCTCATGGGATGTGCTTGAGTGTTTGCAACAATCAAGGAAAGACCAAGGAAGGCTCTGAAATTTGAGTGCAAGCCAAAATTTTGGAGGGTGTTGCAGCAACTACAACACCATGTTAAAACCTTATTTATAGGGCTGACATCACCACTATATTGTTGTTTTCCACATGTTTCAACCATAAAATCTTGATAACCCTCAACATGGCATATCTAAACAATAGTATTGATCCTTTGTGACTAATCATTCTAATACTATTTCTTGTGGTTGTTATATGACATCACATGCCCTGTCATAGAATATTTTTCAAACCCTAACTTGTAGCAACCTTAGTCTTTGCTTAAGTGGTCTAGGGATGTATGACTTGTGCTTTAGAAAAGACTGGCTTAATCCTTCTGAATCCACCTATAACCTATCATAGCTATTAGACCTTTCCATCACCTTAAACCCTGCTTGTTGAATATCCTCTAGGTCGTGCATATATAGAGAATCCTCCCTTGTGGTTCAATATACCACTAATAATTGGAGTTAGGATGATGAGGTGACAGTGGTGGTCAATCTCTTGCTGGCACAAGGTCTAGAGGCATGAAAAATGACTTTTTGTCTCTGCTTCTAAACTTCCTCGTCTGATCAATCACGCTCTAATACCGTGTGAAAATTTCAATACTAAAATCCTATTCCAACAGCTGGAAATTATTCTTCTAATTGTTAATTAATTCAACAATTTATTTACTATGACAAATACTAAATAAAATTGCAACCTTCACAAATAAAACTACAGAAAAATAATAGCATTGGAAAATGAGAAATATTTTAGCACATGCATAAAATATGACACAGCTATGTTTGGACAAGTGTCCATGGAAAACCCAACTTGGGAAAACTAGTGCAACAACTGAGGGTTTTTATATTAAGTAGCAGTGAAATTATCTGAGTACAATCTGGATGGTGAAAAATGGCAATCCCGCAGAGAAAATACTGGCAAAAATCTAGTGAGTAATTTTCATCACCCCTACAAGCAATCCAGGCTCTAACTGCAGCTCCAAGTGAGTCGTCCGAACAGCATTTGTGCACGCCTACATAACCCTTGCGCAGTCCCTTACATGCTCTGCTTGAATCAGTTGCTCCTCAAGCTGTCTAGTCTACTACTGACTAGGAAAATATCTCTCCTGGTTTTTGGAATGTCTTTCCAGCCTCTAGAACTAAAAATCTGCTTCTCCCTAGCAAAATTGAATTGTCAATTAGAGGCTTTTGCGCAACCCTTGTGTGGTCTTTCTTTGGCTATCTTTGTCTCTCTACAATGTACTCCCTAGATCTGGAAAATTTTCCTCCGACCTCACTGTCCCTACCCTCTCTGTGTTTGCTTCCTTCTGAAGCTCGAACTCTTTCGACTACTGCCTCTAAAAAATCAAACTCTTGAAGGAAATTGATCTCTAGTGTGTGTTCTCCATCTACTCATCACCTTCTTCTTATAAACTTTTGTTGGACCTTCAACAACCAAGATTAAATCTTAAATGATGGCTAAGATTGTTTCTCAATCAATCTGTGTGAGTTTCGAGATGATTAAAACCTTATCTCAATTAATTCAGATTAATTAACCCCTTTTCCTAAGTTGAGACTTAGGAAATAATTAAAAATAGGCTAATAATCTAATTGAGACACTTCTAGGTGGAATTTCCAGAAAATATTTTTGGGTTATGGAGAAATCATGTGTTTTAGTCTCTCCACAAAGTTTAGAGACTAGAATGCCTACAATGCTACAAAAACTAACATGACGGTCCTGCTGCAACACTTTGGAACTAATTTGATTGATCTCCTTGTTGCAACTCGTCTAGACCCTGCCTGACTAGCACACTAGAGTCTCATACTCCACCTCCTACTGGATCTCGTGCCCCACTATCTCCTTTCAAGCCTAGTCCCTGGTTGGTACCCTTATTTTCTTTGCAACTTGAACTAGATAACTCATACTTACTTTGGCACCTATCTCCAACAACTAGAAGCCGATATGCTACCCAAATCTGCATTTTGGTTATCTCGCACAACCTCTTCTGGAAATCTCGTACAACAATCTCTACAAAGCTGCAAAATCTACAAAACTAAAAAACTTGAAAAAAATAAACCGGAATCTCCTCTCTCTCCTGCTTGGCTTCCTTCTCTACTACTCACACTCCCTGCTGAAATGCACAGTTTTACTTACCGGTTTTTCCTTTGCAACTAGAAATTTCATATTTCCTTCAACACTGAAACTTGAAACCCTCTGAGAAATATTCCTCAGTGTGTGTTATTTCTCTTCCACTCGAAATTGATTCTGCTACTGCAAACTGCTGCAAAACCCTTTTACATCTAGACAATAAATCTACTCTACGAAAATATTGTGTTTCTCACCTCTTCCTGTTCAAATCACTTTTCCAGACAAATCAACCATTCTTGCCTTCTGCTATTGGAAAATCAAACCCTGTCCAGCATTTCACACTACCTAGCTAGGAATTACATAGCCCTTGGGAAATTTGTGTTGTTTCTCCCTTTGAGCCTTAAAATCCTTCCTCTTCGTCTCTGAGTCTCCTATCCATCAAACTTGCTCTGATACCATGTTAAAATTTCTACAAAGTTTCTCTTGTCGCAACTAGAATTAATTCTTCTAATTGTAAATTAATTATTGTTGATTTGAGGTAGCATCGAATGTGATCTAGCGACGAAAATTGGTGGAGAGGCTAAGGCACATGAGATTTCCAATACCCAGAAAGGGTTTGGGCATATTCTAAACAATTTGGGAGATATTAAAATAATTAATATTTTTAATGAAGTCCCTAAGTCTAAACTTAGGGAAAATAAAATATTAATGTGAATCAATATAAAATTGTGTTAGAATGGTCCAAACGTCATGGATCAAGCCAGATCTAATCTTAGCCATTGATTAGGGACTTAATCTTGGCCGTTGATTTGTCAACAAGAAAAGTATAAGGGGAGGCTTGAGGGTCACTTGGAGAACACACTGAGGGAGACCAGTCAGTTCAATTTCTGGAGCAGGGTTAGCTAAGAAATTTAACCAGTGGTCTGGTGAGCGGTCAGGAGGCAGCAAGTACGGAATAGAGAGATGGGATCAACCACTAGAGATTAGCGCTGAGGTAGGAGAGGCAGATGCAGGGCAGTTCAGGCAGACGCAGAGGCAGCAAGAGACTGCGCAATCATTAACTAGGCCTGCATGGGTGACGCAAAGAGGCCCATGGCTGATGTAGTCAAGCAAGGGCTAACGCAGAGGGTCTGAGATCCACGCAGATGTCAGTCAGGCTGACGCTGGGATTGGGAGAAGTTCTAGAGAATTTGATCTCTTTGTGGGTAAGCCAGTTTGGCACCTTGTTGTATTGAAGAATTGCTGAATAATAAAAACCTCCCTTGCTGCACCAGTTTTCCCACATTGGGTTTTTCTAGGGATTGTTGTCCAAAATAACTGTGTCAATGTGTTGATTCTTGTGCATATGTTTGTTTCCGTATTACGGTGTGATATCCGCAACAATATTTATGTTAATGTTTATTGAAGTAATTTCATAAATAACTTTGTGGAATAAGTAGGAAAAATAAATCGGTTGCTGCAGTGATAGAATTTTCATAAGGTATCAGAGGGAGTAATCAGAGATAGGAAGGGAAAATTAGTTATGATTCGAGACCACGATGTAGAAGCATCCATGTCAGGGGACTCACATAGATTTTCAGAAGATTACACAAAAGAAAGAGATTTTGATTTCTCTATGTTAGCTTCCAGGCTGGAAGAAGAAGTGGCGTGTATGACCAGTGCTGCATCATCAAAAGTATGGTATATAGATAGTGGAGCCTCGTGGCATATGACGGGAATCAGGGAGTGTTTCTTAGAATATCGAGAAGAGAAGATGAACTTTCATATCACCACGGGGAACAAGGCAAAGTGTACTCCAATAGGGAAGGGTACCATAGTCTTTCAGACAGAATTGGGAGAACGGTTTCATGCTACAAATGTGCTACATGTACCAGGATTGTGGATGAACTTACTTTCCGTGTCACAACTACAAGGTAAGGACTATGACGTCTACTTCATCAAGGAGAAGGTATACGTCAAACACCTGACCTGGAAAAAGAAAGTGCAGATAGGGATTAGAAGTAATCAGTTGTATAGATTACAACTAGAATCACCAATGGCACTAATAGGTAGTCATGGAGACAAGAACTTGAACAAACTATGGCACAAAAGAATGGGTCACTTGCACCATGGAGCTTTGAGAATTCTCAGGAGCACTGTAACAAGAGTTCTGGATCTTAGTACAGAACGAGATGATGTATGCAGGGGATGTGCTCTAGGAAAGTATGCCAAGGCAACATTTCCTAGGAGCAACCACAGGGCCAAGGGTGTACTAGGATTGATACACTCAGATATCTGCTGACTTATGTCCGTCAAAGCTCTTAATGGTGCCGAGTATTTCCTTACCTTCATTGATGACCACTCAAGGAAAATTTGGATTTATTTTATGAAAATCTAGGATGAGGTTTTCTGTTGATTCAAGGAGTTAAAGGCTTTGGTGGAGAATCTAACTGGGAAGAAAATAAAAGTTTTGCGCTCAAATAATGGTGGAGAATATGTCGATAAGGACTTCACTAATTTTTGTGCTAAGGAGGGCATCAGAAGAGAGTGGACAACTCCCTACAATCTGGAGCAGAATGGGGTAGCAGAAAGAAATATATTGTAGAAGCAGTTAGGGCCATGATTTATGAACAGGATATGCCAAAATTTTTGTGTGCGGAAGCATGCAACATAACAGTCTACGTTCAGAACAAGACTCCTCATTGGGCATTGGGAAAGATTACTCCAGAGAAAGTCTCATAGGGAAGACACCTAAAGTCAGTCATTTCAAGATATTTGGGAGTTTAGCATATTGTCGCATACCCGAAGAAAAGAGGAAGAAGCTGGATCAGACTATGGAAAAGGGATATCTCGTGGGATATAGCGAGAATGCTAAGGCATATAGAATCTATCTTCCAGGGAGCAGGTAGGTAGTAGTATGACAAGAAGTAAAGTTCATGGAGAACAGGGCATTCAAAAGAGCTTGCAAGATGCCTTCCGAGGAGTAGTTGAAATAGTAGCCATTGGTTAAGCCTCTTCAACCAACAGAAGTAAAGAATTCTTCCTCAAAATAGGAAGATTCTCAGAATGAGGAGGAGTGAACAGAAGCACCTGCTGTTAGAGGAAGAACTAGCAGGGAACTTCGTCAGATTCTGCAAGATGCAGAGGACTTCATTGGTGCACCAAGAAACAATAAGAGGGAGTGAAAACAGCCAAATAGATATCAGGTATTAGTAGCTCAGGATGGAGAGCTTGCTAGTTTCAAGGAGGCAGCTCAACATTAGGTTTGTCTAGATGCGATGGTAGAGGAATACAACTCCATAATGGTAAACAATTTCTGGGAGGTGGTAAGTTCAAGATGGATCTACAAGATCAAATATGCTATAGATGATAGTGTTGAGAAATACAAGACCGGGTTTGTGGCTAAGGGATATGCTCAAAAAGAAGGGATTGACTTTGAGGAGACCTTCACCCCAGTAGCCAGGTATACATCTATTAGGACCATGATACTCTTGCAGCCCAGATGGGATGGGAGATCCATTAGATGGATCTCAAAACGACATTTCTGAACGGGGTAATAGAAGAGGAGGTATACATTGAACAACTGGAGGGCTTTGAAACTCATGAGAAGAAGTCTCAAGTATGTAGATTGAAGAAAGCCTTGTATGGGCTGAAACAGGCATCGAGAGCATGGTATGGTCGAATAGATGGGTACTTGCAGAAGATGGGATTTGTCAAGAGTTACGCGGATCCGAATCTCTATTATCTAGTTGTAGAGAACGAGCCGCTAATCTTAGTATTGCATGTGGATGATCTCTTTCTGACAGGATCATCCAAACTCATTGGGGACTGTAAGAAGAATCTAGCCACAAAATTCGATATGAAGGATTTGGGACGAATGCACTACTTCCTAGGGTTGGAAGTTTGGCAGCAAAAGGGAGAAATCTTCCTTGGGCAAGGGAGGTATGCTATAGAAATCCTCAAAAGATTCAGGATGGAGGACTGTAGAAC